>KV751346.1:4861578-4881997 GCA_001698575.1 Mola mola
AAGTTGAAAGGGAAGAAAAAGAAGGACAAGAGAGAGTCACATCGACGTAGAAAGAGGTCACTGGCAGTGGGTGATGGAGAATCACTCGACTGTTGTGTTTTGCTCACCCGTCTGGAGGAGAAAGGAGTTGTGGCGAATGGCAAGGACGCACCAAAAATCAGGACACAAAAGAGCGCTAAAGTCAAGAAGAAGCTGCACTCCAACTCCATTCAAAGAGGGACCAAATCTGGACTTAAGAAAACTTCCACAGTCGATCAGCATGCACTGGAACCAAAAATTAACCAATCTGATGCCTTACTCATGTCAGCCGCATCTACATTCGCGTCTCGCAGGCGGAGAATGGCATCACTCAACGCAGAGGCTGTCAACAGCTTGCTGTTCTACAGAGAAGATCCTCTTGTATCAAATCTCACGAAGAAACGACAGCCTCCGAATGAAGCTCAAGCTAAAACAGAGCATAGAGGTCACAAAGCCAAAAAGGTCCCTCTGGAAGGCAAAGCAGACACAAAACAAGGAGCTAAAAAACAACGGCGGTCTGCAGTGGAGGCCCAGAACATCGACTGGTTGGCCCTGCTTGCGCCGACGCCTCGGCGTCAAGCTGGCCTCACTGCTGCAACGCTGCTTAAACTCACCAGTGCCACATATGGAACCAAGTGGCAAAGGAAGGCAGAGTCCAAGCCGAGGAGTAAAGCAGTTGCCACGACTCAGGGTGAGCATAGTGCAAAGCCGCTGTGTGGAGAAACGACGGTGACCACAAGGATAACACATCCGAAGCATGAGGACCAACTAAAGCACAGGCAACAGGGTAACGACGACCCAGTTCATTCCCAGACGGAGGCCACCATCCAGGGATGCTGCAGTTTGTGTAAAACTGAGGCTGTGGCTCCAGACTGGAAGGGCAACACAGGAGGAGAGGAGAGTCTCAAACACGCGCTTCATTGTAGCTCGTCAATGGGATTCTCCTTGAAAACCATCAAAGAGGAGCAGGTGGAGACTGAGGTGTCGTCCTGCTACTGCTGCTCTCAGGAGAGATGTGTCAAGTACTGTCACAGACTGGCCGTCTTCCTGGAGGACAAGACCTTCAAGGAAACAGAGGACAGCTCAATGTCTGATGTGTTCCACCATCACCATCACCATCACCACCATCATCACCATCATCTTCAGTCCCCCCATTCCGTCACCCATCCAGCAGCCATAACCATCAGCCCACACACATACACCTGCTTGCCGGGCTACTACGTTCACTTCAGCCAACCAGACAACACCCCCACCCCCATATCGCCCCTCGCTTTATGCCCAAGAAGCAGCAAGAGAGCCAAGCTGCTCCCCAGTACTGGTCCGCAGCCCCCAGGGATCACCCATCCAATGTACTGCTGCACCTCAGTGGAGGCGTGCTACAGAGGAGAGCCCTGCAGGATCAGCGGCTACTCTTCCTACACCAGTGTGATTCCAGCCATCACCCGTGGCGGGTGCTCCTTCAGCCCCACAGACTGCACCAAATGTAACCAGGGCATCAAAAGAGGTGAGCAGACTGAAGACTGACTTTACTAGGTTTACGTATCTGCAGAGGTGTCTTTTGTTGAGATGTTAAGATGGTTTAATGCACAGGTATAGACCCTTTTACAACAAGGTGTGCGCCCACTCTGGCAACAGGAGTAGCGGCCTCCCGCAGTCATACAGATGAGTAAGCAGGCTGACACCACTGAATTAGGCCTTTTCCCAGCACTATTATGTCTTATCGTTGCTTGTATGGTCGATATTCCACTGGTGAACTCAAGTTCTACAGGATTCCAACAGGATCATGACCATGGCAGCATCTCTGGCTGCAAGCAATTACACGTGTAGACTGGACTGAGTACACACTAGAAAATGCTCATTGCCAGCTTCAGTGGTCTGCCATACAATACTGATGCACTGGTGCTGTCAATCTTAATCTATAACCCAATTTGAATTTCATTCCTTATTTTTCTTAAATTCTAATTATATTCAAATATTTTATGCTCAAATTATCTTAAAGATATTTACTATGTATCTCAATGAACATTCAACATTTGCAGATGCCTTTATCAGCATGTCATAATTCACATTTTTTCCAAGAGAGGGTGTTTTAAATAAAGAAATAATAACCACAAATAACATTTTTAAACTACAAGAAAGCCACCTGCGCCACTGCACACAGTTTACCTATAGCCAAACTGTCTAAAATTCACCTTAGTTACTACACGACAGTGATTCCTCCTCGAATTGTGTACCAGCTTCTCCCTCCTCGTTTTCTGCGTTGTAACTACCCTGAATACCGCCTACATACTGAAGGATTCTGCCGGAAGGAAAAGCATTTTTAAAAGCGATCCAAGGCAGTGATGACCATGAGGTGCTGCAGTGAACATAACGTTCGACAAGGCGGCTGCAGCCGGAAGTTCAGAGCGGCAAAATCTGTGCACGTCCCTCATTGAAATGACTACAGGCGGCCTAGAAGCTTTTTGTTTCCACGAAATGGGTTAATTACAGGCCAAGAGGAGTACGGTGAGATTCAGGAATGGTAAAACTTAAAACACACATTTGAATAGTGATTTCAGCATTCAAATATTAATGAAATCTCAACAATTTGATTTATATTCGAACCCCAAAATTGCTTCCAACAGCCCTGTTGATAACTTCTTCGAGATGTGTCTGTGACCTCTTTTACTCTTTGAATAGTCAAAAAATTAAGTGTATTGCTGAAGTGGGGCAGTGATGTAAGTCAGGTCAGTTTTATTTCTATATCACCCATTCACAAGAAATATTATTACACGAGACAACTGCAGGTCCAGCAAAAACTCCATCATCAATTAATGTAGTTATTCATTAAGAGGGTCCCAACTTTCCATGAGCAAGCAAGCACATTGCAACAGTGGCAAAGGCCTCGACAAGGGCCGGTACCTTAAAAGGCGGAAAACTCGAAGCTGTAAGGAAAGTGAACTTACCCAAAAGACTGACATTTTTGACTTGTCTTCATGTGGTGTTTTTATGTACTGCAACACTTATCATAACCAAAATAAACAGTCAACATGTTTTTGCTTTTGTTCTGCATACCACCAGTGACAGTTTCTGAAAAATGAATTTGCCAAGGTCTCCTACATAGAAGTTCTAAGTAACCAATCCTGATGAATTGTGAGGCTAAACTTACCATTCCGATGCATCAACCCGTAGGCAAGCTTGTACAAGTAGCTCTTCCTCTTCTTCACGATCTCTGGTTCCAACATGTTTGGACGACTGATGAATTACTCCAATGTGAAAACTTGCAGTGTATGGTAAACTAGTTTAAAAGTGAGCTGAAAGTCAGAAGATGACAGAACACGTAAACTCCGGCTCGCTTCAGCTGCAGGTGAGGGGCAGAGCAGTGAGCAGAGATAGTTGCACGTTCACAGACCCCCACAATCTATGAGGCAAAGGAGTAAAATTACATCGAAGCCATCTTAAGGCCACAAAAGGGATTTTTTTTTTAATGAAAAAAATTTAAATATGTTATTTTAAAAAAACACAAAAAAATGTTTGGAGGGTTTCATCCAGGGCTAGAGCAGGACTGACAGAAATTTGACATAGTTTACAAGTTGTTTGATTTGGAAAATAGCCATCTGACAAGAATTCACACCACAGGATCTACTTATTTGTTTAATTATTGAGCCACATCAGCTTAAACAACCCCCTTTGTGGCTTTGTGTTTATTTGTTTAGGCTTTATAGCATAAATCGTAAGGTCAGCCACAGAAAAAAAAAGTTCTACAAAGGGGAAAGGTATGAAGCGGGGAACCACTGTGGCCTTATTTTCTGACAATAAAATGTTTCTGGTTAAACTCAGCCTCAGGACCTCTGTAACGTGTCATCGCTTTTGCTCTCTACTGTGGAAACAAAGCAAAACAAACCAAAAGTGGCATTTACGTTAGCTTTGTGTGTCGAGGAACAATGCAGCTGTTTTTTGGCAGTGCACACAGTTGGATGAGATGACGGAGGCTACAGATCATCAAAGGTTGATTAAAAGGTTACTCAAGCGATTTATTCTCGTTTAGCAACAATATCAGGTGTTTTTTCTCATACTGTAGAGAGCTCCCTGCAGAGCCAAGAAATTAAAGTATTTTCAAAGGCTGAGTCGCATTCCTTGTAGAAAAAACTTTATGTTTGAAACCACTGAAGCCTCTAAGTAAGACAGCAGAATTTCTCATTAAGAATACGTATTATGCATTCATGAGCATACTATAGTTATTATTATTATTTTATTTTGTATACAGTGCCCCCCCACCCCTTAACCTGGCAGCACAGTACACTAATAGCTATTGTGTCAGGGGATTTTTAATTTCTCATTTTAGAATGTCGCTTGAGTGTGAAGTAACAAATATTATCAGATAAAGGGCAAGACTCCTTTTGTGTGTGTTTGAATACAATCTGCTGGACGGTGAATACAAGGCTGATTGTGTGAGCTCCAGTGTCAGCAGTTAGTCACAACGTTCAAGTCAGAGACGTGAGGCAGAACAGGAAAACTGTTTGTGCGACGACGCACAAACAGTGTGTCGACATGAGGCTGATTGTGTGGGTGTGCGTTCGAAAACACCTGAACATGACCTCAAAACAACTCTAATGAAATATGCACACACATACGCGCACGCACCAGTATACTTGTGCACCTCTGCCTCTCTCTCTCTCTCTCTCTTTAAACGGTTAAGACTCGTGTCAACAAGAGAGCTTGAGTTTTTCAGAAAATAAGCCTTTTATATGAGACATGACTCGAAATAGAAAAAGCACAGATGTAAGTAGTAACTTTTATTCTATTCAGCCACTTTCCCTGTTGCATATATTGCATGTTGGCTCGCAGTCACGGCTAAATTACTTAAATACAACAGGCTCAATTTTAATGTTATTAGCACACAGGTGTCTGAATAGATGTGTAGGAATCAGGTTTGATTATTGGTTGCCAACATGGATTTAGTAACCTCATGTCCTCCCCCAGCAAGGAAGGACATGCGGTCAAAGAGCATGTGTGGGTATGCAGCTAAAATGAAATAATGACATCATGATGAGGCATGTCACAATGATCACTTTATTGTGCGCGACCTAACAAATAGTCTATTTTGTTGGTGATCATGTGTTAGGGTTATCTTTTGGACAGGAACTCTGTGAGGGGACTCGCTAAAATTTGGCATAACATGTCCTCTTAGACTTAGGATGAACTTATTCGGAAGGTTAATGTCATTGACTGCACACAAACAGATTTTAAGCCATAGCTGACATGCTGATATGACAAAAATTCACGCAAATATCTAATAGGTTGTAATGATGAAGTGATATCATCACATTATATCTAAAAAGGTCAAAGGCTGACATTGCTCTGATGTCATGATTTCCCGCTAAAACACTTTTCTGGCCATTATTCAACAGCATAACTCAGGAACAGAAGTGAAAACTTTGACCATATTTGGTCAGTCAATAGTCCTAGATCTTCTGTGCTGTATTGAACATACGTGTGAAGCTTCCACATTTAAGAAATTAGAGCCTCTTGGCACTATGTGACCAAGCTCTCTATCCGTCACTACAGTTAAATGAGTGTGGTCAGGCATGGATGGAAACTGCAGCTAAAAAAGTGCACCAGGCATACAGCTGGTGTGGTGCTAATTCTTGTTTTGTTTTATTGGAATATTTCAAAACATTTTTTTCACATTCTTATTCTTATGTCTGAGTTGTATTAAGAGCTAAAATTGAATTTCTCTTTGAATGGGCGTGTTTGACTGACTGTCCTATTTTATCTTGTGAGGTGTATCTTCGCTGGTCTCACGATTGGATTCGATTAATGATTATCATGTCTTCGATTCGATTCCATGATGCATAGAAGCCAACATCTGGGCTTTGGTTTTGTTGTAGAGTGCAGGTATTAGCTTTTCTGTAAAGTGACTACTTTATTGAGGTTTATACCGTGGTTCGAGTGTCTTCAACAGGTGGTGAACCCTGGCGTTCTCTTCGGCCAAGTACGGCTGTAAATCCTCTGCAATGAAAGCAGCCACACACTGATCGATTTTCTTCTTCCTTTCTGCATTTGGCAGCAGAGTTGACAGTGTCGCATTAATTCTGCTGATTACTTTACGGTGACAAGCATCTTCCGAATGGAAACAGTTACAGCGGTTCCTTGAGTTGGTGGTATTTCCACTGTATTTGATTTTTGCGTTACAGATTTTACTAACAGTGTTTGTCTTGTCTCAATACCTCATAAAGTCCAAAATGTGTCCATACATCCGCTTGCAAAATACTGAAATACTTTATTTTTTATCACTTGTTATTGTCTTTTTCCTCTTAAACCATTTTGTACTGGCTTAGTTCTCCCACGATGCAATGTGACGTTGCTAGTATCTGGTGGTGGTTGTTTGGTTGCTATCAGGAAGTTATTTTGAACAGTAAAACTTTATTGTCCAGTCGTGGTCTTAAAACCAACAAGTAATAGATTATATGCGCTCCCTGCATCAATGCAGAATCAACCAAGTCTGCATCACGATGCATCTTAAAAAAATATATATTTCATCCACCCTCTAATTATATCCCTATACCAGTGCCTTAAATGGTTTGAAAATCACAATAATATTGTTTATCACTGTTATTTCTGGAACAATATGTCGTCCATCAAAAGTAGCAATCATGACAGGCATAATCATTATTAAGGTTGTGTATTGGTACCAAGTCGTATCAATACTTACAGTAACTAGTCAGATAATTCATGCATTTGATTGCATTTTGGATCCAAATCTGGGCTAAAAAAACCAACTAAATCTGTGGTGTTTCTCTCCAACCCATACAGTCTGTGGTGTATGTGATGGAGTTGGCAGTTCAGTGGTGGCTTTTTTGTGCAACTGAATGCTTCCATTCACATGATAATCTTTCAGACGATACCCATCTCTAATTATGCTGCAGTAACTGGCTGAGGGATTCAGATCCTGTGTGCAGCTGCGGAAATATAACAGTCTTCCTTTGATGAATTGCATTTAAAGGCAGTCAAACACACCCTTTTCAATTCAGTACAACCAGGGGGCTTTCCGTTTATGCTATTTCTGGTGGGACCATTAGCTTGTGGTGTTAGATAAAGTTAGATAATGTTTTATAATGCTTAATATTATATTACTCTGCATCTGCACTTACAGACAGGTCACTGTCTTTAAAACTCTGTTGTACTTGTGTCACTGTTATATTAGATATATAGCAGTTACTGTTATAGTAAATTGCATTAAATAAAGGTCAATCTCTGTAACACAAGCAGATGTAGACAAATGTAGTTAAAGCAAGTGACCTGTTAATTCCTGTGAACTGTTCAGTCCATAGAGTTTAACAGATTTTCAATCTTCAAAGGTGTTGTACATAAAAGTCATGCATATGGATAATCTATTTTTGCTAATGGTTCAGTTGATGTAAATGTATTTTCTGCTAGTGAAAAAGAAGTCTGTTCAAGTTTGGATCCAGGAAGTTGATCAATCACACTGAAATGATTCATTTATTCATCGTGTTGTCAACACAACCCCTGTTTAATGGGACATGTCACTCTCAGCTCTGTGTGTGACCCTGGTTGAGGTTGTGTTTGTTTTTGTCTCCCATTTCAGCAAAACCAATAACAACGGCTCCATTATGTAATCTTGTAAAAGTTTGATGATAACTGTAGGGACTATGAACATGATCTTTTCTGTTCCTTCCTCAGATGACTACCCATCAACCCTCAATGACCATCACAGTCCCTCCTCCATCCCCATCTGCCCTAGTCCCAGAATCCTCACTGGCTGCCCAGTTCCCACTGTGCCTCCAGCTGGCCAATCGGTGCCCCACGTTCAGACTCCACTGTCCGACCCCAGCCAACCGCAGCCTCCGCTGCAGGTGGCCAAGGAGTGTCCGCAGAGTGCCAAATCGCCCAGCGGATCGAGGTCTGGCGTGCGCGGCACCGGTGGTGTCGGCTCGGCTGTCCACCCTCTCAACAGGGACAAGAAACAGAAG
This sequence comes from Mola mola, assembly GCA_001698575.1. NCBI lineage: Eukaryota > Metazoa > Chordata > Actinopteri > Tetraodontiformes > Molidae > Mola > Mola mola. The sequence continues at coordinate 4,869,570 of KV751346.1, forward strand.
CTCATCTCTGCTGGCGTCGGGGAGCGAATGGTTGCCAAGCAGCCGAAGAACAGCCGCCAAAAAAGCACAAACGGCTGGCAGCCAGTTGGCCCGCCCTTCCAAAAGAAGGTTTTCTCAGTGGTACGTAGAGAGAGTCATGATGCCATGATGGTGCCACTAATTAAGTATGGTTTAACTCAATTAAACCTGACTCTCCTAAGAGGGTTTCGGATGATTTGTCACGTATGCGTCATTGTGACATTAGAGAGTACTCACTGTTTCCTCCGAGCACCTGACTGTCCACGTTTCTGCTGAGACACCGAAGTCATTCAATACAAATCACATCCTGCAGCTTTTCACACCTCAGGCTCTCACAGCTTATCAGTTTGTGGCTGCTGGAGGAGTCAGTATCTCCTGCTACCTGTGTTCCCAGGGAGAGGAGGCTCTGGTGGTGAGGACGTGTTTCAAGGGAGTCCAGAGGGACGGGGAGCTGATTCAAGTGAGAGACACTGTTCTGCTGAAATCTGGGCCAAGGAAGAAGTCTCTGCCTTACGTGGCGAAGGTCTCAGCTCTGTGGGAAGAGCCAGAGTCAGGTAGGAAGCATACTGTACAGCGTGCACGTGGAACGCTGCCGTGGCTCAACAAACTGGCTGAAACGTGTGCCTTCTTCTTCTTCTTCTTCTTCTTCTTCCTCTTCTTCAGGAGAGCTGATGATGAGTTTGTTTTGGTACTACCGTCCAGAACACACGCAGGGGGGACGCAACCCCAGTGTACATTGTGAGGTGAGAAGTTTTTGTAGTCCATTCTGAGGGGTGGGCAGGTCTAACATGGCTACAGTTAACACTAAGGGCTGAAGATGAAAAGACCAGAGATCTCCTTCAATTCTGTGCAAAAGTGAGCAACTGCATGCAAAAGTATTAGCTTTTGAATCTCTCATCTCAGTCATTAGTTAAATGGAATATTATGCAGGATTGTTCAAGTGCTTTTGGTAAACACACCCATATCTGATTCTGTGAATGAATTGCTGACTGTTGAGTCTCATTCCCAGATCATTGAATGGCCATCAACCACAAACACTATTATCTGAGTGCCTGGAAATGAAATTCAAAAATCATTGGCAATTTAAAGAACCATTGATGCCCGGAAACATGCTAAACAAAGCAAAAATAGGAGAAAATGCAGGCAACAGCATAATTATCTTTTCACCTTTAAAGTGACTTTAAAATATCCTATTATTTTTTTCTTTTTGTCAACACATTCTGTGAGAATACCAAAACCACCATTGAATTGATCCTATTCACAGGTACCTTCTTTCTAAACAAAGTCTGATATAGTTTATTCCTCACTGTCAGGAGCCTCAATTTTCATCCAAAAATTACTGTTTTCGCAAACTGAGATATATTATTGCACTGGGTAACATATCCTTTCATTGTCATAAACATGGACGTTGTTATTTATTTTGAGTCAATACCACACAAAAACCCCTTTCTTGATTCTCTGGAAATACCTAACAATAATAAAAGCCCCCACCAAACGCCCCATTTACACAGTTGTCAGTCTCCTAAATTTAAAGAAAATTAACTAAACAAACAAAACTCTTAATATTGTGACATATTTGTAAAGATTTACACCACCAGTTTAAGCAATATAGATAAATGACCATACAAACAAGGTCGAGAATTACCAAGATCAATGGTTTTCGAAATTGGATGCATTCGTATCCGTCACCGTTGCTGTGGTTTTTCAGATGGCCTTCCTCCCCCATGCTTTTTTTTCTTTCCTGATTACTGGTTATGGTGACAGCCTGCTGCAGCTTCCTGTAATTGTTCAAAAAAAAATGTTTTCACGCCACACATAATCCGAACGATGCTTCAATTTCATCTGGACCAAGACCGCCTCCCTTCATCAGACCAAAGTCTGGCTTTTGTAGTCACACCTGAAATTTTGGTCCGGGTTGAACTGTAATGTCACGAAGTCTGTAGCAAACATAATAGTTGTCCTTTGCCCCTTGATACAGGCCCCATGTAAGGAAAACAGCGGCCATGTTCAAGTGCATCTCGAAAAACATTAGAATATCCTGATTTTTCATTGTTACTCAAGAGACTCATTACATGTAAACTACAATGCTTCAAGCATTTTACTCTTTTAGTTTCAATTAACATGGACCACTGCAAAGTTAAATTTAAAATTAAATATTAAAAAAAAAGTAACTGTATGAGCCATAATCTTCAAAATTAGAACAAGGCTTGAAATAGTTCAGTTTACGTGTGATGAACATAGAGCATACGCAGTACTCAGTGTGTTTTAGGGTGCCTTAACCAGAGACATTTGGAAACATGTTGACAACGCTTGAGTCTGAGAAGTTCAGGTTTTGGTTTTTAGGTCAGACCGCAGAAACGGACATTTGGAAACAATGACATGGACAACCATGTGCTCTTTCTGATGGGGTTGTATCGGTCACGGCTTCTCTAGGAACAGCTCCACCTGGTCCTAACGCTTCCTGTTTACATCGGCATGCCCCGTGTATACGAATGAATGAATGATGGAAAGGTCATGTGACATGTTTTCAAGCATTTAATGTGAGTAGAGGGTGAATCTGAAAATGGAGCTTGTTTAGACGATCTCTGGGGTTTTTGTTTAAAACTGTGGATATAGTTTACAATAAGGATGCATTAATTAATGCAATAATAAACATTTCTCAAATTAACTAAGGTACTTATTCAATAGTTTTTAACCATACTGTTAACACTAGTTAACACAGTAAAGCCCATTAACTAACAGTTAATAATGCAACAAGAAGCATTTGACATGGATGGCCACCTAACCCTAATAAAGCCTTTATTAACCTGAAATAATGTTGTTTTTTTAATGCTCTGTGCATATAATCAGTAGTCATGGTTTTAATCTATTGAATAATGTATGAATTAGTATCTTAGTTAACATGAAGACTGTTAATAAATGCTTATTATTACATTAACAAATGTTAATTAATGTACACTTATTGTAAAGTGTTACCGATTACATTGCAACATGCTGTATTAAATACACTAATATTTTTAGCAATTACTCCTGAGTATTTGCCTATTTGTATATTCTGAGTTTGCATCATCGTGAGCTCACACTTCAAGAAAAGACCTGTGAGATTTTGATTTTGGCTCAGCGGCTAGCCGTTGAGGTAGAAGCTCGTTTTGGCTTCAGTAAGTTAAAATACGTCTCAAAGAGAGCTGCTAAACAAATACGCATTTACAGGCGGGCACACATGTTGAGGAGCAGCGTCTGTTGCGCTTGCTTCCTGTTGTCAGTAATATCCCTTAGGAACAAGTTGCACTTTATTAAATCTCCAGAAACAATAAACCATATGAAGTCTGTCATTTATCAGCTGCACAACAAACATAAAAAAAAACACCAAACCACAGCAGCGTCAGAATAGTAACAGAGCTTTGGCTCGGAGGAAGAAGCGAAACATCTTTCCGCTGTAGCTAAATGTGGAAACAGACAAAAACAGGTTTACATGTGTAAGTGATGCTCGTGTACAGTGAAACAGGCAGCTGTTGTCCTGTGTCCTGTGTGCACGCCTGCAGACAATGAAGGATCGAGTGATTGATTTTGTGGTGTGGTGGAAGATGAGTCAACACAGCACTAAAGCTCAACTCTCTTTTCTCCAGAACGAGATCTTTGCGTCTCGCCACCAGGATGTGAACAGTGTGGCCTGTATTGAAGACAAATGCTATGTCCTAACGTTGGCACAGTATTGCCGGTAAGAAAGAAGGTGTATTCACATTTTTTTGGTGGCTTCAGCACATTTCACTTATGTCTGTAACTTTTTCAAATAACCGGAGAATTTTTACGTAAGAGGTAGACAGAGTCTTAGTTCTCAGACAGTTTGAAAGTGATTGATGACCTACATTTGGGCTTATTTTCCTCCAGATTTTGTGCCTTGGTGAAACGCCGTAGGGACGGCGTACGAGACAGTGCCGCCTCCCTCGTTGTGCCGCCCGCCGTTGGCAGCGCAATGCCCACCCACCACTGTGTGCCCGACGACGTCGACCCAGAGCTGGTGTTTTTCTGTCGACACGTCTACGATTTTCGCTACGGACGCCTCCTCAAGAACCTGCAGTAGCATCCGACGCGGCATGACACATAGTGCTGTAGGACGTGAGATAACGTTGCTTATGTCGGTGTCATCCTTCACCACTTTTAACTAGCGACGTACCTACCTGTTGCCTGTGTGACGTTTAGGATGAAGGGTTGAGAAATGAGCTTATTTTGTTTAGAATGTTGTTCACGCGTAAACGCCACACATTTATTTAGTAATAATAAGAAATAATGGTCTGACATATCGTGTAAGAGTTTATGTGGCCGTGTCTTTATCATACGTGGCTCTCTGGTGTAGCGGCTGTGTGAAGAACCTGAACCCACTCTGCTGTAGAAAAGGCCACTGTAGCTCTTAGAAATGTGACATTTTATCGATATGAAGAGAGGTTGGAGTTACATATGAATTACTGTCTGCCTGACGGATAGAGACCAGACGCAGGATGCGCCACAGATAAAGGAAACTTCAAGCACATCATGCCAGCCACTGAGAGGAGAGGGGAAAGAAAAGAGGTTTCAGCGGGGCTCAAGATGTCCTCGCAGTGGCATAAAAGCCAAATGAGAAAATCACTCTTTATCTCCCAGCTGCCCGTTAGCTTAGCTTAGCATAAAGGCTGGCTGTCTTCCCAGACAGAGCTGGGCCAGCTGTTTCCAGTCTCTAAGCTGCGCTGAGCTAACTGGCTTGCTGGCTCCTGTTAGAATCTCGGATAGAAGGCAAGTTAGCGTGTTTTCAAACAAATCTATTATTCAGCATTTCCGTTTTCATGTGATTTTGATCTAAACTCATCGGACTAATCAGAGGATGTGATTACCTCCAGATATAACGACCACTAATTAAGTAAACAAAACAATGTGTTCGTGAGTTCAACTCAGAGAGAATTATTGGTCTTATCTGAAGCTAACATTCACCTCCGTGGAGTTTTTTACAATTTCGTGCTGACCCGCAGTCTCTGAAGGAAGCACAGTCCTGTGTTTTTGATTTTACAGTATGTTGATATTCCAAAAAAAAATCTATATTTTGTTGCGCCAATGCTTAGGAATAATTTGCTTTCTCCAAGCTGTCTGCCAGAGGTGTGATTTGACATGTGGCGTCAGCTACCTGTACATTTGCATTTATGTATCTGGATGAGTGTCTGTTCACAGCAGATGGCATCAGTTAGTCACCTATATTCTTGTTTGTTTCACCAGTAAGATGGTGAGTAATGAAGTTCATCGTAGCATTTAGATCTGTGTTGATGATTCATTCCTATATTTGAGAGGAGATGTGTATTTATTTCTGTACTGAGAGAATATTTATTTTCAAAAGCTAATTTTAAAGAATAAAGTTTTAGACGAGTGGCTTTCATTCCTGATTCGCGAGGAGTTCGTTTACGATGAAAAGTGTGTGAGTCATTTGCAGTAGTAATTCTGTATCGGATCGAGCTTGCCTGCCCAGTACCAGCCTGTTAAATGTTGTGTGGAGATGTGTAAGTCCTCCAGGCCGATTTGAAGACACATTAGGAATATTTGAACGTGTGATGTGCTTTGACAGACACCTGCTAACCTGCAGGAGCAGAACATACCTTGGTCTCATCCAGTTCCGCTTATTCTCCTTTTACGTTCTCCTAAGACGACAAAGCTTTGCCTCTTCACCTTTAAATGCCGAATTTTACAGTGAGTTAAACGTACCTTGCCATTAGCCTGTGCCCTTGATCTTGCTGCCTTAGAGAACATTCCCAGCCTTTCATTTAGAAGTGTGTGTCAGCCCAGGTAAAGCTTTTTAGTGTGCTGAGCTTGATTCCTTTAAGATCGAAATGCACAGCAGGTCTACTTCGTTCACGTGATATGAATAACTGTTAAACTGATCCTCGATCGAGTTTTTCTTTGACTGAAGTCTGATTCCAACTGATATTAGGTGTCCAACAGCCAAATTACACTTACTTCATTTACTGACAACCGCACTCTTGTACACTAAATATGAGGTTATTGGTAGCCTGAAAAGCTCTATTTTCTGAGAGCTTTTTCTCCCAGATCAGTCTATGCTAAGCCAAGATAACCAGCTGCAGGCTTTGGCTTCATATTTAGTACTTTGATTTTCTCTCCTAACTTTAATCAATGTGTGTTTCCTGAAATACTGGAAAATTGCCTCAAGTTTGTAGTTTTAAGCTTCCTGTAGAGCAGCGGCTGCAGTTGGCTCACATTCTAGCAATAAATTCCAGGTTTTACCAGTTTCTCATCTAAATTTCAACACAAACTTTTACTGATTGGGATCCTCCTCTCAGCTGTCCGTCCACATGCTCATTATGTTCCAAACTGTCAGATTTTTTCCAAATAGTCCCCGAACACAGCTTCCTGGAAGAGTTTCAAGGAGGTTGAGCACAGATTTGGTGCTTTGCCATATTTCGGTCAAATAATGAGATACTGGAAATAGAAACTTATTGTGCTGCAGGAGTGTTTTCAGGCTTTTACACGCTACTTAAACTCGCCTGACAGTCTGAATTTCAAGCTGACCACAAGCGCTGTTCTACATAGAAGAAGAAACTGCTATCAAATGACTGGACTAATATTTGACATCCAAATAACCCTCTGATTTTCAGATTGATTGCCATGTCAAGTAAACCAAAGGTTATCAGTCTGTATCAGTGATAATAGGTTTGGTTTAATTTGATTTAAAATCCTTTGAAAAGTTACACACACATATCACATGTTTTATGGCCTTAGGAATCACTAAGCAAATTAATTGTTTTCAATCAAGATGTGTGATACTGTATGTCTTAACTGGTCCTCTGTGCCTGTTTGCTTTAACCCGTATATATAAATATACATATATATTCCAAGCGTTTTCCATGAAGGATGAGCAGTAGCCGTACGTTTTTACCCACCTTCCAAATGCCTTTCATTTTAGTCCGATGACGCGGATCATGAGTCACCACAAAGGACTTTTTGCACCAAAAAGAGAAGGAAGAAAAGGTTCATGAAATTCATTTCCAAGTGTATTTTAAAAAAAGGAAAAAAAAGTCTAAATTTTGATTCTTCTGATGTGAATTTATGTTCTTATTCTTTGCATGGTGTTTTGGAAATATCTTGGAAAATAATAACCACAGCACAGATTATTTGTATAGTTTTAAATGGACCTCTGTAATATAAGAAAAATATTTAATTGTAATAAATAATATATGAGTTTGAACTTGTGTTTGAGAGATTTTTTTTTATGGCTTTTGTCTTGTTTAATTAGCAAATATTGGTCAGGTTGATTGTTGTAGTAATAGTAGTTGTCCACATGGTGGCTCACCCAGCTATTACTATATATCTGATTGGTTTGATCAGAATCACAGAGATCGAGACTCAAAGTTTGTAAAGGGTTTATAATTGTAACATTGGTATGTCAGTGCTCTACCTACAGGGTAGTACCAGACCGACTCTACAGCAAACTAGCTACATGAACAAATTCACATTTACAAATTTAAAGGGGCAGTTCGCTTAAACACACAAATTTTGTAATTATCTGTTTAGCCTCTTGTCAAGGAAGTCCTGAAAAGTTGGTTTGTCCACAAAAGATTTCTCAGCAAAACATCATTGTAAGGCAGATGATGAACTTGAGAAAGACAGAAAAAGATAAAATTGCTCCATGTGTCTATTCTGTTGCAATCCAAAAGCTCAGAAATCCCTTTTTGAAACCAAATTAATGAGGATGATGAATATTTCATTTTGGGGTGAACTGTGCCTTTACTATGGTTCGTAATCATCATACAGTCAATTCTCACAAAACCCCTTATCTCGGCATCCGTCTGCCAAATGTATACATCTACTGCGCTGACAGATACGGCTTCCGGTGCTGATTATGGTCATTGTCAGCTATGAAAGGAAAACCTTCCATCGCATGAAAATATTCAGTGTCATCAATATTTTCATTTTTATGTACATTTAAACATAAAGAAAATAACGTTTTTTCTCTGCCTATTTCTAAATTACTGTGTTCTTTTCCTCTGCCTACATCTGTCCTCTGTGTTTGTACATTTTTATTTATTTCCCTCCACTTAAAATGGTCTCCATCTGTCGGTTACAATCCATAAATAATGAATGGAAAATATTTTCTTGAAAGCAGACAAGAAGACATTAGTGGTTATATTACAATCATTAGACCTCTCAGAGGCTTCATATAGTATGTTGTATGAAGCCTCTGGCACTGCTCACTCAGGATATGAGGTTTTAAAAGGCATGAACAGATGAAATATTTGCATCTCTAACTGAGCATTAAAAGCTCAGTTCATGGGTTATTTAACAATAGTGTGTTTGCGTGTCCTGGTCCATTTTCCTGCAGCGACAACCAAGTCTGTACTTTGAATCAGTGATTCCTAACCAGGAGGACTTGCATTTCAAAGTCTTAAAATTGACAGAACTCAATTTGTACATGTTAACGATACTTCTATGTACACCAAAGTTAGCTATGGAGTTCCAAAAGGATCAATATTAGGGCCAATTCTTTTAATTTTATATATTCTTCCTCTAAGTAACATTATCAGAAAACATGATATTAATTTTCACTGCTATGCAGATGACACCAAGCTATATTTATCTTTCAAAACTAACGAAACCAACAGACTAGCTAAATTTCAAGCATGTATTAAAGATATTAGATAGATAGATAGATAGAGAGAGAGAGATAGAGATGACTTTATTAATCCCTGTAGGAGTGAAATTAATTCGTCACAGCAGCAAGATTGTTCTGGTACAGGACCAATGGACATATAACACTATAAAGTATAAAAGTATAAAATAAAAATAAAAGTACTAAAATATAAACAGTATTAGCGGTTGTTAAAATCTAACACTATGCAGAAGTTGTGCAGAGTGCAGAGTTTAGTGCAGGTAGGAGGAGGTGAATGATTTTACCAGGTAAAGTGTCTAATAACAGAGGTGTTGAAAAGTCTAATTGCACTGGGGAGGAACGAGATCCTGTATCGTTCCTTGTAGCAGCGAGGTTGGATAATTCTGTAGCTAAAGCCGCTCCTCAAATGTTCACAGTTTCATGGAGGGGGGTGGGAGGTGTGTCCATGATGGCCAGCAGTTTGGTCAGCATCCTCTGCTCCACCACCTCCTCCAAGGTGGCCAATCGAGAGCCGACAACAGAACCTGCTTTCCTGATCAGTTTATTCAGTCTGTTGGCTTCCTTTGCCTTGATACCTGTACCCCAGCACACCACAGCAAAGAAGATGGAGCTCGCCACAAAAGACTGATAAACATCAGGAGTATCTGGCTGCATACATTGAAGGACCTGAGCATGAAGGACCTGAAAATTGTGCAATATTTTGCTGCTCAATTCAGATAAAACTGAAATTATTGTCCTCGGTCCTACTAACCTCAGAAAAAAATTATTGAATGACATAATGACTCCACATAAAACTAATCTCTAGATCTGCCTTTTTTTATTTACCTAATATTCCAAAATACAGATACTTTCTGTCTCAAAATGATGCAGAAAATTTGGTCCATGCCTTTGTCATTTCCAGGCTTGACTTCTGTAAATCCTTATTATCAGGCTGTACTACCAAGTCACTAAAGACCCTCCAGCTGATTCAAAACGCTGCTGCTCTTGTACTGGAACATGAAAAAGAGATCATATTCTCCTGTTCTAGCTTCTCTGCATTGGCTTCCAATGGAATCCAGAATAGAGTTTAAAGTTCTCCTCCTCACCTACAAAGTTCTAAATGGTCAGGCGCATTTGTATCTTAAAAAACTTATAGTGCCTTATCACCCAATTAGAACACTGCGCTCCCAAAATGCAGGCTTTCTGGTAGTTCCTAGGATCTCTAAAAGTAATCTGGGAGGCAGAGCCTTCGGCTATCTGGCCCCTATTTTCTGGAACCAGTTCTCAGTTAAAGTCCGTGGGGTAGACACCCTCTCTGTGTTTAAGAGTAGAGTTAAGACCTTCCTTTATGATAAAGCTTATAGTTAAGCCTGGCACAGGCGGGCCAATAGTTATACTGCTATAGGTCTAGACTGCTGGGGGATTTCCCATGATACACTGAGCCCCTCTATTTCCCTACCTTGCTCTCTCCCTGCTTCTTCTACTCTCCACTCTGTCATGTCCCATTATTTGTGTTACTAACTTCACGCCGGGGAGTGTCTCCACGGAGTCCCTCTGCCTTATTGTCTCTCAGCCACCTGGTGATGTGGACATGATGGTTCTGCTAGCGACCTGCTATCCGGTGGAGATGTGACCTTGTGTCTGGGATCATGATCAACTTCACCTATCCTACGCAGCAAAAGACAGAGTAGCCTGGAATCCTGACATTGATCACTGTCTGGTTCCTGGAATCTGCTCTTTAATAACATGCGTCTGGACTCAGTTCTCATGTTTTGGTGTCCATAGACTGTAATGTAATGTCATATTGTTGTGCTCTGTACTTGTGACATCTATTGCATGTCTACCTGTCCCAGAGGGAGGGATCCCGCCTCTGTGGTTCTCCCTGAGGTTTCTTCTTTTTCCCTGTCTAGGGTCTAAGGGTAGAGGCTGTTGTTATGTACAGATTGTAAAGCTCTCAGGGCCAAATTGTTATTTGTGATTTTGGGCAATACAAATTATTGATTGATTGATAAACCCTCTTCAGTCGTCAAATTTCTTTGGATTTAAATAATCTGAACTTGCTGAGAAGTTTTTAAAACTCAATAACAGTTGAACGGACTTCAAGCTTATGCACACATCCATTGTCGAATTTGGGTGCCACAAGCTTAATCACGGCGTTGCAAACATGCTGAATCATGTGCACAGTGGTGTTTTGAGTTGGTTAACCAGGACTAATGAAAGTCATAGATGTTGATTCCTATGTCTCTAATATGTAAATTTACAAGATGTTCAAGAGGAGCAGGAAACAGAAATACACAAGAAGAAACAAAACATGAAAACCTACAGCACTCCCCACACAGCATATAAAGGAATACACACAGACAAATTTTCATTAATGTATATGAGGTGTTTAAAAGATGTGAAAAATAAATAAAGAAAATGAAAAATATATAGACCAATATTTGAACTGCTACTGGTGTTTTGGCCAAGTTGATATCTTCCTGCATCCCCTATAGTACCTGATTGTCTACAAACATACAGTATTCACAGTAATTGTGAGAAACACTTTATTTAACCGTTACGCACATGATGTGAATTTACTTACTGCAAGTCATTAAAGTCTAAAGTTGTCTTGAGAACTGTGAATAGTTTTTTTTAATGTGTGTGACAAAATTTTGAGGTTAAACAAGAAGTTGTTGCTGAGGGGTCAAACATGCAAACAGACTCATGAAACTCACACACACACACACACACAGTCATCATTTGTGGTGCAGCGTTGATATGGGTCTCATAAGGACACACTAGTATGGAAATTCTGATGTTGTTAACACTGATACTGATTTCTAATAACAATTTGACCAATAACCAATATCGATACCCTCTTGTGTCAAGAGAATAAAGAAATCCTCTGTATGGAAACTAAATGAGCTGAACTTCTACAAAATTCACTCCTGCAAGTTTTCAGGATGGGACCCTTAGATTTTCTTCATAGAAGGGTGTCAGATCTTTTTATTTTTGTTTTAAAGGTTTTTAAGGTTGCAGGAGAAGAAAGAAATTAGAGACTTGGTGCAACAAGTGGTAGAAGGCCACAAGAACTAAAAGATAGCTAAAGAGAGGCTGCAGGAATTTAAACACAATATCGGTATGCCTCCTCATTCCACTCGTGGGATTCAAAGTTTTCCCTGTTATTCCTAAAAATATTTCCTGTTTCATTTTGTTCATTTTTATGCATATTTCACAGTGAAAGAGGTCTCAGAGCAAAATCAAGAGCCGCCTCATCAAGCACTGGAGGAGACACAGGCGGAGCTGAGCAGGAGATTTAAAATCATCCATGAAATATTAAATCACTTCCACACATTAAAGTTGGGAATTTTGACGACACAGAGGTGTGCGAAGGAGTATATGGCTGCAATTTTTATATGTGCATAATTTCTCATGCATCTTGTGTCACAATTACTCTGTTGCTCAGTGTCAGACTGCAGGCCATGGGCTGCTGGGTGAGATTCCCCTGGCTGAGCTGAAGGAGGCGCAGCAAGCGGAGCAGCAGATGCAAACGCAAACATACAAGTATCACACACATATTCATGAGAGTTTTGTAAAAATGTTGATGTTGTTTGGTCGATAACATCTAGAGCATATTTCATCTGTAAGCATAGACCTCTTTTAGCATCCACAGAAATACCAACTGCAAAAACGCTGTAATTGTAACTGAGCTATAATGATGCCATAATGTTAATTCACCACTTGAAACCATGTTTCCAAGTACAGGGCAACCGACAGTGGATTTATAAAGGCCAATATAATAATGTTA
>KV751346.1:4884626-4922967 GCA_001698575.1 Mola mola
GTTCCTGAGACTTTTACGTGCAAGATCTAGAATGGGAACCAGGCACATTCTGTCCAACAATACTTTGTTAGCTATTGTTATGCATTTCAAATATTCCTCAAACGGCGTAGCATCATAATTATTACATTTTGAATCAGTCTTACCTGTGTGGAAGAACCAGTGGGTTAACCGTTGCTTCTAATGTATGAATTTAAAGAAAACTGGCATCGTTAGCTCGCCCTGTCCATGATACGCAATCTTTAAAACCTACTTCCTTATTTGGGGTGAAATGATTGGACGTCGGAACTGCCAATCAAACTGCCTCGGCCTGTGATTCGTCTTCTTTTGCGTCACCTCGCAGAGGACGTTCCTCATTGGTTAGCTTGCAGCTCGTTGAGGTGGGAGTCAGGAAGTTTGACACAAGAGACGGAGCGGACACAAATTACCAAGGTAAACAAGCTTTATCATTTTAATTTAGAATGTTTGAAGAACAGGGATAGAATTGAAAGTGTTCCGCCTCATAAATTGTTTTAGACTATTAAATAATATGTTTCGAAAATCAGAAACACATTACTTGTGGCGCAGTGTAAATCTATACCTGGCTTGTCAAGTTCAATTGTAATTTAGTTTATTTGGGAATAAGAAGCTTTGCAACTTTCAGATCTTTCAGTTCGTTTGGAATGACCGAGGGAACGATTAATAGCTCCATTTCATTATGCTATAGTTGCCATGTATTCAGGTGTGTGAGCGCTGACCCTCGTGTCGCTGCAGGAGCTTCCAGCGGTGGAGATGCGGGCAGCCCTGCGCCTGGCAGTACTGGCAGTGCCTATGGGTGTGCTGTTGTCCCGCACCATGGCCTGGATGTCCAGTGGCAAAACACACGCAGAGCTCATCAGCAGACTGAGGGGTAACGGGCTGACAGACTGTCTCCAAAAACTACAAACATTGAGACAGCTTTTATTTAACTGGAATAATACTGTCAATCCCTCGAAATGTCAGCGTTGCTTGAACAGATATACAGATACATTCATTGTTCCTTATTAATTGTAACGGCAGACAGGAGTCGCACTGTTCGTTGCGCACACATTCACATTTTCCCCGTTCAGTTCGGTGTCACATTTCTCCTGCAGATAATGGGGTGATCCGCAGCGACCGGGTGTTCGATGCCATGCTGGCTACAGACAGAGGGCTTTACTCTGCCGATTATCCTTACACGGACTCTCCTCAGTCCATAGGTATTCATGTCAGTCACGCTGGATGGACATGTGCACTTGACTCTTGAGTAATAGCTGTTCCCTGAGCGCAGATTTGTGACATGGCTCCTTTATGATGTTTTGTGTGTCACAGGCTACAGGGCAACCATCAGTGCACCACACATGGTGAGTAACAAACACTAAGCTGTTTTGAGATGAGAGCAGCTATATAAACTATAATCCATGATGTTTTCCCATGGTCCCGGTTCGACAGCATGCTCATGCTTTGGAGCTGTTAAGTGACAAACTCACCGAAGGGGCTTCTGCACTGGATGTGGGTTCAGGAAGTGGATATCTCACCGCCTGCTTTGCTAGGATGGTAAGCTCTGTATAAACATTTCCTACTGAACAAACTGACTTGATATTATTGCACTCGAGTGCTGTTTCTGCTGGCCGTTTTATAGACGGGGCCCAGCGGAAGGGTGATTGGCATCGAGCACATCAACGAACTGGTTCAAAAGTCAATAGAAAATGTGCAATCTGATGATGCAGAGCTGCTCACCTCTGGACGCATTAAACTTGCAGGTGAGTGCTGCCTCCTTAAAATTTAGATGTGGACTCTGCAGAGCTGCCCAAAAACCATAAAAGTCCCCACATCTGTCCGCAGATGGAGACGGGAGGTTTGGCTTCCCAGAGGGAGCACCGTACGATGCCATTCATGTTGGCGCAGCTGCAGCTACTGTTCCTAACTCTGTAAGGACACCTGCACTATGGCTCTTCCCTGTGGGAACAATCCGAAAACAAGAATGTATGAAGAACTGGACTGTCATGTGGTGTGAAACTGCTCTCTTTCTTAAAGCTCCTGGAGCAGCTGAAGCCCGGCGGTCGGCTGATTCTCCCAGTGGGCCCCGACGGTGGCAGTCAGGTCCTGGAACAGTACGACCGGCAGACCGATGGGACCTTTGTGAAGAAAGCGTTGATGGGAGTGGTCTATGTCCCGCTCACTGACAAGAGGCATCAGTGGCCTGGGTATTACACACTAACTCTTAAAGGAGAATTCTGGTGTTTTTCAATCTAAGCTGGATGCAACTTTAATTAGCTTGATGCGGCTATACTGTGCAACAGCACAAAGCACAGCCATACATGGGAAATAAATAATTTATTACGCTTGCTAACAACACTTGAAATGTTACTGCGGGTTTCAGGTTACATGGAGTAGATGCCTACATTGAAACACACAGTGGGTGTTTTTGACTGAATTTGTTTCTGTTTCCTGTCGCTGACAGAGCTCCCCACACACGATCAGTCAAATGCTGAAGGGGCAACGTTTTCTGCCATTTTCCACTTTTTTCCTGATGTTTTTGAAAGACGGATTCACATTGAAGTAAATGTTCTTCACGCATTTGTTTGTTGTTTCCCGGCGTAGACTCATCAAGCTAGCTGGTCCTAACGACCAACCTCCACACTCCAGTAGTATTACAAAAATAGTATAAAATTCAAATATGTAAAGTTTCACACCTTCAAAGTTTGGGAAATAGAGGTTAGGCTGAAAAATACTGAAACTCTCCACAAACTCTAAGCCAAAATCACTGAAGGAAAGCCACTTAGCGTAGTACAGCCTTCTGTCCGGCTGTGTTTTATGCAGTCAGGTCTTGTACCTGATGAGACCTGTGCATTCTGTCTCTCCCCAGACGTGAGCTCTGACTGCAGTGTGGTTACCCCTGCAGGAGGTGGCGTTGGTGCTGTGTCTCTGGAGCCCCGTAGTACTTCTCAATGGACTTAATGGCCACCCTACCCTGCAGGGCTGTCGCCTAGCAACGAGCAAGGAGAATCACACTATGATTGCCAAACCAGACTGTCATCCAAGGACATGACAAACATTAAGCAACTAATTAATTACCACCGCTGGACTGATGATCTCTGTGTCTACAATTTTTGGAGTCACTTTTTTTATTTAGTGAAGATCAGCAATGAAAATTGCAGTCGGGTGTTTGTGGAGCTACAGTCAGACATGTGTTTTGAGTTTTGGAAGTTCAGAAAAATTGGTGAATTTTTTTTTTTGATAAGCTAATGAGAATTCTTTCATTATGAATGCAGGAACAGTAAGCGCAAATACACACCAAGGAATTTACATGAAACTTCAGCAAATTGACAAATAGGTCCTGACACTGTTTTTATAGAGGAGAGACAGCATTGTGCCAAAAATGTATTAATTTAGGCACTTTTGAAACTGTATGAATGATGTTTTATGTATTACTTATACAGCAGCTACACAAATTAATTAATAAAAACTGTCTAAATGGATACTTCATTTTTTGACCAAACATTTAGGCTCAGGTTTGGGGAGGGCTACAGAAAGGACAAAGGCAGAATATTATAGAATATATTAAATTTTAATAATTTTTGTGGTTAAAAAAACAGAAACAGAATACTATTACTGTCTGCGGTTTTCCCCAGATACATTAACATTGAACAAAATAATCCAGATGCCAGGATCAAAATAAACATGAAGGAAAGACTTTTAGTCCCTTTCTCATAATGCATAAAAAAACCGAATGATCGAAATACATGATCTGCCAATACTCATTCTTTCATGGCTCTAACTCTAACTTATTCATAATGCTGCATCAAGAATGTTAATAAAAGTCAAAAAATAAAGTAAAAAAAACAACAGAGAAAACACATTATGCCAGAACTGCCATCACTACACTGACAACCTGTAACATTGAGTATTGATTTCTTCGCTGCTTCGGTTTGCATACATCTTGTATTTGGGTATTTTGTCCTTAAGATGAACCAGTCTTCGTCTGAGGGTGTTGAAGGGTTTGAAGTGCATCGAGACGTCATCTTTAGAGAAAATCCTTCTAGTTTCTCTGACACTCCTGCCACATATGGGAGGAAAATGTTGCTTCACTTGTTGTTCCTTCCTTCGTCAGGCGTTACAGTGTGTTTTGTTGGTCTCTGTGTTCATTTGATGAAGGCCCAGTTGGGATAGCCACAGGTTTTGAGTGCTCTCTTTATGTGTTTTTGTTCCTTTTCTTTCCCTTTTATACTTTAAAGAACGTCCCCCCCTCTGATTTAGGGTTCAGATCACCCCAAGTTTGAGTTCCAGTGGGTGGTGGGAGTTAAAGAGGGTTAGTGTGTGTAGTGTGTGTACGTTTCATCTCTCATTCGAAATGAGAGATGAAACGTCTTCAAAACCAAAAACAAGTGTAGATGCCTTCAACTAAAGCACTTCCTCAACCTTGGTGACTGAGAACTTACACAAACGTATTCGTTTGTAAACGTAAATGTTTAAATGGTCGCCTCATTTTGTATTTTGATTAAAAAAAATATTAAAATATAAATATATGAAATATATCTATCGTAAGACAAAGGTAATCTTTCAGTCTGCACTTCTCCCTCCATCTCAGTAGGCGGCGGTAATGAACGCACGTCCAGGTAAAGAAAAACTATACATTGACGTCATCATCATGCGCCTTAACTGATAGGCGCTTCTAGCGAGAAAGTGATGCACGTGAGTTTGTTATTTAGAAGATTAAAAAATATTAAGTCGCTGATCTGGGGCCGGATTGACAGATATGTAGTGAAAACAAATCAGTACCCGGTTTGTTTACTTTATAACATTAATCGCCTTTTTGTGTCTTCACGGCGTCGACAGAGCAGCTCCGCGATGGAGCAGGCTGCGGCGGCTACCGCAACATCGGCGGAGCTGAACAGCCCAGCGACGGTGGAGAAAGCCGCGACAACAGAAAGTGGCAAACGCAAAAGCGACGAGCCGGACCAACCCGAGACAAGCAGACGAGGCAAGAGGCGGAGAGGAGCCGGGGGGAAGAGGCTCCGTCCGGGCGAGAGATACATCCCCCCGCCACAGAAACGGAACCCCGGGGTGAGCTTCAGCCAGGAGCATTTCGACGAGACATCCTACTACTTCGAAGGTGGCTTGCGCAAAGTGTATCCGTACTACTTTGACTTCAAAACGTACTGTAAAGGGCGCTGGGTCGGGAAGAGCCTCCTGGAGGTGTTCAAAAGTGAGTTCCGAGCCGAGTCCATCGAGTATTACCAGAGGGCTGCCAAAGAGGGCCGCATCCGGCTGAACGAGACGCCTGTGGAGGACCTGTCCGTGGTGCTCAGGGTCAGTGTCACCAGCACACACTGTCATCATTACGGTGATTAAAGTGAGCCTGTCTTGCTTTGCTCTACATCTGTCTCCGGATCGACACTGTACAACAATTTGAGAGAAGTTTTAATCTTCCACAGAATAATGACCACATGAAGAACACGGTGCACCGCCATGAGCCCCCTGTGGTCGGCAAACCCCTGGAGGTTCTGGTGGATGATGGTGAGGTGCTTGTGGTCGACAAGCCCGCCTCTATCCCGGTGCACCCCTGTGGCCGCTTCCGCCACAACACGGTGATTTTCATCCTCGGAAAAGAGCGGGGCATCTCTGAGCTCCACACGGTCCACAGACTGGACAGGCTCACCTCGGGAGTCCTGCTTTTCGCCAGGACACTGGAGACCTCGAAGAAGCTGGACCAGCTGGTGAGAGACAGGCAGGTACGTTGAGGATGGAGTGGATTCACCGCGAAGACAGTAGTGACAGTAAGAAGAAACATTTCTTTGGTGTATCATGCATTTGCTTTAAATGTTTTTTACAAATCTCTCCCTTTTGTTTGTGCTTTCAAACAGCTGGAAAAGGAGTACGTGTGCCGAGTGGAGGGGGAGTTTCCTGAGGGAGAGCTGATCTGCGAGGAGCCCATCCTGGTCGTGTCCTTTAAAATCGGCCTGTGCCGAGTTGACCCGAAGGGAAAGGAGTGCAGAACCGTCTTCCACAGACTGAGCTTCAACGGGAAAACCAGTATTGTCCGCTGTTTGCCCCTGACTGGCCGCACACACCAGATCCGGGTCCACCTCCAATACCTGGGCTTCCCCATCCTTAATGATCCCATCTATGGCTCCTCCGCTTGGGGTCCTCACAGAGGGAAGGGAGGGCTGGTGGGTAAGAGCGATGAGGAGCTACTGCAGGCTCTGGTGGAGGAGCATCGCTCTCAGGAGAGTCTTCATCTGCTGGATATTCCAGATAATGGGATTGAACAAGAGCATAGCAAGACGTCTGAGAAACCGGGTAAATTAGATGGCACCTGTGAACTTAACGCCAGTGGAGAAAATCATCAGGCACAGATTGATACACAGGTACCAACAGGTTGCACAGAAATAAACACAAGCACCTCAGTGGAATCCCCAACCAAAACAAACGGAGGTCAGTCAGAAGCGACTGATTCGACTCCCCCGGGGACCGGAGACCCCCTGTGCAGTGAGTGTAAGCTGGTAAGACCCGATCCCACCGACAGTGAACTCATCATGTACCTGCATGCGTTACGCTACAAAGGACCTGATTTTGAATATTCAACACGTTTACCTGATTGGGCCAAAGACGACTGGGTGGAAGCTGACCAGGGCTGACCTGCTGAATACTGCTGCTCCTGTATTTGTTTCAATTATTTTTTTAAAGAGTTTCCCTTTGGAGCTTTGATTTTGCTTCAGTGCATTTCTGTTAATGATCCTTCAGTGATGTGTCTGACATTGTCTCAGTTTGTTTATTCGTTTGCTTTTTCCATAACATTGTTTTCCTTTGGCTGTAATCAAAAATGGAAAATACTGTTGTACTCCATCTAATTTTGCTTTATGGACTTTTATTTTTAATGCCAAGAAAATATTTTTAATTTAATGTCACCCTTTAATGCCTGTAATCGGTCTGGTGCTCCAACCAAGATTTGAAATAAATGAGAAAAAGCAAAAGTCTGCAGGAAAATAAATGTTTAATTTTATTTCACTTTAGTGTAAAATTCACTACAGACAGAAGTGATGATGGTGACATTTTATCTTCTGTTTATAGAAAGCCTGTGACTAGTTTAGCTGGTCTCTAAGGCAGGTTATTCTGCTGAGTAATGAAAAGTGAAGGCTTTTTTATCAAAGACTTGTGATTGTACAGTCAAGATGTCAAATGCAAACACTTGGTTCAAAGTGAAGGCTTGAAGTAAAGCTGCACGCAGCCATGTTTGTCACAAGTCTCTTCTTGTCCAGGTCTGAACCACCATCACTTCCCAAAAACACCTGTTATTTTACTCATTTAGAGGATTCATCCTTCGCACAAAACAAACACTTTGACACGTTTCGGCATATGAAATACTGTTTGAAGACATTTGGCACATGCTGTTTTCTGTCATAAATACTGATCTAAAGCAAAATAGCCTTCTTAAATGTAAGGATATCAGGATTTGCTGCTTTTATTCATAATGTATGATAGTAAATAAAGACTGTTGGGCTTGTAGTTGCACAAAGAACATTTTGAGTTGCCACTTTTTTGGCTATGTAAAATTTTGATGAGCAGTTTTTACAACTAGACTTTGCAGACGATTGATTGAAAATAATTGTCAGAGTAACAAAAAATAAAAATAACTTGATTGCAGCCCTATCGGTATCACATGACAATACAATTTCCTCAATAGAAACGAGTAGTTTTCCAAGATTCAGGTATTCACTGACATCTGTGGATCCTGGAATGCTTAATTCTTGTGCATATATTGTGTTATATCTGCGTTAGAAAAACCTATTATGCCTCCCATTACAGTAAGTAAACGTTACATGTTTTGGCACTGACACTGGAATAAACAGCATGACCTTTAATTGGAAGGTGAAAGACTGAATGCAAATAAGCCATAACACTACAAATGACACATTACTAACTTTCTAGGGTTCTATGCTGCAGTCACAATGGACATAATGTACATATTACCACCACAGAGTGACAGTTGTTTGCTACTCAACACAGGTCTCTGCACCACGTTTAGTAGTCACATGAATGTGTATGGCTCATTAAGGTCAGTTTCAGCACGATGGAAAGGCCAGCAGTCGTTATAACCCAACTTGCGCAGGTGATGAAACCTTCCAGGCACAAAGTACTTTTTTGCAGCACTTGTTATTTTTTTGTGTGTTGACAGCACATTTTAGTTTCTTCAAGCGTGATATTGGTGCAAAGTTGTGACTGTAAGGTGAGTTTCCTTCTTCGTCCTGAGTCACACCTGGTTGAAACAGTCATGTTTTGGTTTGACCCTTGGCTGAACAGTCTGCGGCATTTATGGAACATACACTAACGAACTCTGGTTGGCTTGTGTTTCCATTGAGTACAAAAGAATCATTGAATGCTCCTTTTATCTCTTCTGTATTTATATTACTTTTTAATTTATATTGTATAAATTCAGAGCAATGAGTGCACTGTGTTCCTCCAACTTTGCTCAGCATGTGTCCTGTTTTCTGTCTCTCTTTATCCAAACATCTGGCACGTCTGGTTTACTGTTGGGTAAGATGACAACTTTTTCACTCTGACTGGCACGGCCCTTACTGCACGTCTCGTAAACTGTTTCTTTCAGCGAGAGGCGAAGCGTATCCCTCCGCCCATTTAAGTGACCTGGTTTCAACTGAATCTCTTCTCCTTCGCTCTGCTGCGCGTTGGAGGGCCCCGGTTTGATGTCACTCCGGCACGTTTCGTTGGAGTCCTCCAGACCCTCGCAGGAGCTCTGAGACTGAAAGGAGAGCTCCTCATTATTGGAGCGATGATGGGGATGTAGGCTGTCCTCCATGGTTTGTTCATCTTTGTGATGAGATGGCTGGTCTGCGGTCTCCAGTGTGTGGCTGATGATGGTCCCCTCTAGGCTGGAAGATGAGGAGAAGGATGTATTGCTCCAGTGTTTAACCCCACCACACTGGCCCCTGCATGTTCTACACAGTAGCTGGTCCATCGCTGCCTCTTCTTGTGTCAGGGCTACAGACCGCAGGGTGTTGCCTTTGTACGGAGATGAAGTCTGGAGAGCCGCCTGGCAGATCTTATGGCGATGGCTGCACATCTCCTCACTGTCACCGTCCAGGTTACACCTGCCCGTCTCTTTCCCACAGTACTCGATCTCATCAGAGAGCACAGAGGGTCGGTTGGACAGCTTACTGGTACAGGTGCTGTTTTCAAAGCTGTCGCTCAGTCGGTAGGCCAATGGCTGCAGCTCGTACTGCTCGGCCCCTCGGGGTCCGCCTCCTCCTAACCCGGCCTGCTTCTGTCGCTGGTGGCGTTGGTGGTTGGGGTAGAGGTAGCCACCTGCCTCTTTGTTATGACTCCTCCTCACTCTCGATCTGCCAAAAGCCCCGTTGGCAGCCGAGGCTGGTGACGAACCGGGCTCTGCAGCTGAGCAGGAGGACAGCGCGCCATCAGCATGATCCGAGAAACACGGCAGCATCGTCTTTCCACAGTTTTTCTGGGGGCCAAAAAAGCAGCACAGGGACTGAAAAAAGAAAGTTGCAAACCCACACGCCACGCATTTCACCAAAAACAGGAAAATCCCCAGTTTTCTGAACAGCAAGGCCGTGGCAGGCAACATGAGGACCCCCATGGAGAAGAAAGCACCAGAGACTATTGCTACAGGACATCCCATCCTCTTTGTGGAGTGTGCTACTTTCCCGATTTTGTCTGAATGAGGAGCAAAGCTGTAGGATATGCAATAGTTAGCAATAAAGTCAACCGACAGCCCTGCTGCTGATGATATAAACAGCGCCTCAATGCCACTCAGCTGCCATTCAAGAAGAACAAAAAGGCCGAATGTGACAAAAACGCTGCCTCCTACAGCCGCAGTCCCGTATATACTCAGCGGAACGTTCCAGGTGGTTAAGAGAAGTAACGCGAATGTGAGAGCGACTGAGAAGCCAGCTACTATCAGAGTCTCTGAGCTCAAAGACTGCTGTAGGTCAAAAAGAGACAGCTGACTGGCGAACCATCCATTCTCCAGTCCCTGTGGTGCACCTGATATTTCTCTGTTAAACCACGTGTGAATTTCCCTGTAGGAAAGGCTGGTTCTGCTGTAGTTAAAGCTGTAGAAGTATGTCGTTTTGAATGCCAACACAAGGGCAGCGACCCTGCCATCTGGCTGGAAGTACAAACCCACGCTATGGGCCAGATGGCCCTCGGAGTACCTCTCCGCCAGCATCATACTGAGGCAGTCCTCAAAAACACTAGGAGGGTAGGGGAATGGGATGTCATTACAGCAAAAATGGAGGGAGTCTTCACTCTCTGAGCACCGCCTGAGAGATACCCAGTGTACCAGCTGCTCCACGAGACAGATATTATCTGTCATATCTTTATCCTCCAGGGAGGGTGGAGAATAAAAGCTTAGGTTCTGCACCCGTCCACATAAGTCTCTCAGCCAAACCTGAGCATCTGGACGGCTCATGTTAAAGTCTGTGTCAAGAACCAATGAACCGTTGCTCTTGGGATCAAAGTGATCCCCATTATCGGTTGGCGTGACACCCCAAACAAGCATTAATGTAACTGGTTTATCCTCTCCATTCCTCTGTCTCTCAAACATAAACATGTGACGATATTCAGTATCATATCTTTCGAAAGGGTGACTGGAGCGGAAAAGCTGGGAGACCCTGGTGTCTAAGGTGGGCAGCTTCATGCCCGGGTCAACGCAGGACATGTACGTGCCACCGGCAGCGAGCACGGCAAACCAGCACACCCAGATGTACCTAAACTTTACCACTCCACAAGGTAGGATTTTCATAAATATCAGGCTGGATGTGTCTGAGAGCCCTCTTTTTAGTTCTCTCAGCTTCTGCCCGAGAGTGAAGAGGCATCTCTTGCGTGAGCTGGTATCCCAGAACCCCCCAGGGTTTTTGGAGCAGCATGGTTTCCAGCCCTGCGCGGCCACCGAAGCAGAGGACGCATCTGTGTGGCGCTCAAGCAGTACGAAAGAGCACGGCAGCCACACTAAAGCCAAGATTGAGCTGATAAATGAGGCAGTTCCTAAGTAAACAGAGAAACATCTGATTGTCGTGATGCTGCTGAGATAACCAGAGAAAAATGCTGCGCTGGAGGTCAACCCTGACGCTAAAATCAAATAGCCCACTTCCTGCAAAGCTCTGTTTACTCTCTTCTCCAGGGAGGCGGAGGGATTCTGGGATAGCTGCAGATTCCAGAAGTCGGTGAAGATGAAAACCTGATTGGAGCAGCTTCCCAAGAGAATCAGACCTGCCAAGAGGTTGACCAGGGGGAAGAAATTCAGATGAAATACCACTTTGTAGAGGAAGTATGAGGTCAGGAGGGAGCCTGTGATCGCTACTGCAGATAACACTACTATGAAGGCAGAGCGGAGATAAAGAGCCATCATGAGAAGAAGGGACCCTACAGCGAGGACAGGGTAGACTGAATCTCGTGCCAGGTAGTACTTGAACAGTGTCTGCTTGATGCCGAAGTCCATCCCGGTGATGGTTGTATTGTTGTACGTCAGCTCCCTGCTGTCAAGACTGCTCATGTACATCTCCATCAGGTGCTCTCCTTTGTCAACAGGTAGGAAGAGAAGGCTATACTTCAGGGTTGGGATTTGATACTCAACAGTCTGCGGGCTAAGGAAGTCCTTATCAACCAGGAAGTGCAGGATTTGGAACACTGCATGGGATTGTTTACAGCGGGAGGGGACGGAAGAGCAGCTGCCATGTCTGGGTCGCTCAACGCAGGCTTCCAGTAGATGTCCTTCATAATAATACGGGGCACATTTGCGAAGAAGGTTCAGAGACTCGGACACCTGATGTGAAAGAGAGAAACAATTTAAACGTGAAGGCACTTCAACAAATTCGTTAGAAGTTACATTACCACTTTTAACACTCACTTTTGTTTAAGCCGCAAAACCAACTTCGAGGTAAAGGAAAAATTTGATATTTGGGTAAATTTGTTTAATTTGCGTCAATGAGAATATGCGTAAACGCCAGTTTGGGTGTATCTTCTTATTGAAATAAAAAGCCCTCAAGCTTGATGCCAAAGCCTGACATGTAGGCAAGTGCAAGCTGTAGTTCCATTACAAATTATTTCAAAATGACTAGTGTGCTTAACACTCGACAGTGTAATTAAAA
The DNA here is from genome assembly GCA_001698575.1 of Mola mola. Lineage (NCBI taxonomy): Eukaryota > Metazoa > Chordata > Actinopteri > Tetraodontiformes > Molidae > Mola > Mola mola. The sequence goes on from KV751346.1 coordinate 4,896,749, forward strand.
ACGGGTGTAAAAGTTAAGATTATTGCAAACGAAAATTAATTTGGTAAAAGTGAAAGTTTTTATGTGAATACTACTTATGTATTCTTACTACTCATACTTACTATTTAAAGTGATTTAATGCGGTAATAAGCTTTGACTAACACTTAATAAGTAAAAGTACAATATTTGCCTCCAAAATGTAATGGAGTCTAAGGTAATGTTTCAGAAAATGGACATACCCATTTAAAGTACAAGTACTTCAATATTGTACTTGTATACAGTATTTGGCTGAATGTATTTAGCTACATTTCATCACTGTAAATCAATCAACATAGTCTATGTTTACGAAGTTAGAAAAAAAAAAAACAACAAGTAATTAGATTTGCAAAAATCAACAAATCATATCTTTAGGCCTCTAAATGAACATCATAAATTAAACTTGATGGTAAATAAAAAAATAAACTATCTGCTGATGAAAACTGTGGCAGGGTGACAGGTGAAGAATCTCTTATTCTATTAATCTAATATTTACATGGTCTGTGTGAGCTTCCACACTTAATTTTTTGACTGAAGGTTTTATATCTATTGTTTTTTATTTATTCTTTATCCCTTCATTTTTTTTTAATCTTCCTTATTTTATCTATTGTTTGTTGTGGGTGCACTTTATTCTGCTCTGTACTGTCCTGTTGTTGCAACAATGCACATTTCCCCATTGTGGGACAATAAAGGCATTATCTCATCTTATCTTATCTTGTCTTATCTTATCTTTAAGGGTTTTGCTCTTTAACAACATGCGTCATGGACAGCTCACTTACTGCACTATACAAGATAGGCTACTGCAATGTATTATTTACACAAAACCTTGTGTTTATAATTAGTACATTTCTGAAGTAGTGTGTTTTGTTGCTGCACTACCTGCTGTGAGGTGAGGCTGAGGCAGTAGGAGGCATTAGTGAGGATAGCCAAGTAATTCCCCAAAGACCAGCTTGGACAACAGCCGCTCCTGGGCGATGCTTTCCCCCCTTCCCTCACATGCTGCTGGCACAGGTCCTGGAACTGAGCCTGGGAACGAATCTGCATCAGATACAGGAAGGATGTTTTTGAATGCATGCCTAGTTCTGTAGGCAAATTTGCAAAAAAAAAAGGAATTCATTTTAGATGAGGTCATTGACATAAGGAGTGTTTTTAATTTTAGCAGAGCATTTAATTGCATGTTAATGTCTTGGGGTATTAAGAGAGAAAAGGAGACAAAGGGTGAGATTTGACAGGAGATGATGACTGGTGAGAGGAGGCGGGCTGAGGAGATCAGAGCGAACCCTGGACTGCTCCATCTCACACATGGCGTGGATGGCCTTCAGGCTCCAGAGGCTGGCGGAGTTTTCTGATCGAAACACCAGCTGAGCCAAATTCTCGCCTGTGTGGAGAGAGGCAAATGGATTCAACATGCACAACACGATTACCAAACAGTGAATCAGCACTTGTCAAGGGTTAAGTCTTGGGGGTTTAAATTCCAGTAAAACTAGGATAACAAACAATTTATGTCCGCTGTTGAATAAAGAATTAATGGCTAATAAATGTATCTTGGAGAGCCTTCTGTGTTTAGAAGAAAAACAGATGTTAAGTCTTTGATCCAGGCTATTTTAGAGTTTAAAAACAAAATCTGGAAAAAAAAAAAAGTTCTCTTTCAAGACATTCTTGTGCATTCAGCATATTTGTTGTTGCTGTATTCAGTGCAGCATAAAGTTGAAATGATTTATTCATTGTCGTCAGTGAATTTTATTGACAGGGATGTTGAGCCACCCACCTGGCGCATCACAGAGGAAGGTGTCTGGAGATGAATCTCGAGCCAGCATCCTCTTGATCCGACGCCCGGGGGGATCCTGGCTGCCGCTACCGCTGCCGTCTCCACTGGCAGCGCCCCAAAAACTAGCACTGACAAATACACACGCGAATGAACTTTTTAAACACAGCCATCCCTGCACCAAACAAGTGTGAGACTGACAAATCTCTCAATCATTAAATCATTTTAAAACAGAAAAAAACATTTCCTTCCTTGACCACACGGGGGTGTATTGGAACAGGTTGTAAACAATCACATCATATTTTAAGAGCGACATTTTTATCCATTATCCATTTTCAACCTGATGAATCTATGTCTAATATTTCCCCACATTTAGCTCTGTTTTTGGGCTCCACCCTATCCCAGGGAAAATATGTAGCTATTTAGCTGCTAAAAGCTATACTTGTATTTCCTTTTGTGCTTGGGTTTTTCAGAGCAATTATTGGTGGAAACAGCAAGCAGAGAAAATTAATTGCAAGGATAAGACTAGTGTCTAGAAACCAAAACATAGGTATCAGTCTCTGTCCGTCTGTCTGTCCCCCGCATAGCGCAAAAACTGCTCATCAGATTGACTTCACACTTGGCATGCTTGCTGCTGATGACCTATGGATATGCATGTGCACATTGGAAGCACAAGGCATTTGATTTTAATAAAAATCTTGCCAATTTTACATTGAGTGATTCTTCCTCTGGTGTTCCTTTTTCTGCCATTCCAAGCGAACATGTGGAAGGGCCACTCTGCCTTTGCTACCCACGCTCTGTTTGAAGATGGGATTGCATCTGTTACGGATTACGGAAGTCCACCAAGTCTTGAATTTACACTGTACTAGTAGATTGAAATGCGAATGTGTGAGCTATTTCCCCAAATTAATGCTCTTAAATTTCACAAAATGCATATTTTTTTAATTTTTATTTTTCATGTATAGAGTTTGTTTTTTTTCGACCGCTTTAGTACGAAAAGCTAAAACAGTCTTTGTATCACCCCTGAATAATGGTTAAAATGTTATTGCCAGAGTAGACACTTGCAGTAACATTTCAAGCATAGTTAGTGGTAAAAAAAAAAAGGTTTATTTCTGACATTTTGAGTTGCCCCGTGCCGTTACATAGTATAGCCTGGTTGAGCTATTAACTTATATTTGGTTCAGTTAAAATGATACGGACTGTACACACTTCTGTCCACATTCTGCTGACCTTTTACTGAGCTGCTGTGGTAAAGGGGAGAGCATTTTCCCAGGACCAGTGTTCTCCTGCAGCTGGGACAAACTGGACTGCCGAACTCCAATGTGTGTTCCCCGTGGCTCAAAGCCCTGAAGAAAGAGCACAAACAAACACACACACACACACACACACACACACACACAGACATAAAAACATCAAAGCTTGATACACAGTGAGGAGGCTGGTGCCCATCAGTTCCCTGCTTACTGAATGAATTAGCATCATAAACAGCCTGTGATGTGGTCTGAACATTCACAAAAAAACATTAGCTTGATGCGAGTGATTGATATTTTTCTTAAAGAGAGAGCCTCACACAAAGCAGAAGCCCTTTTACATGGAAATCTTTTCGGTTTCATCGCTGTGAATTCATCTCCAAAGTGAAATGAAATATTTCATTAAGATGACAGTGAGTGTGTTTCACTGAATCAGAGATGAGACTGAAGCGTGGTTGAGAAAATCACTCTTTAGTAATCAACACTTTATTCACTGTAGACCTAACAGAGGGAACAGAGGTGTGATAGAAGAGGCAAATGTGCTGCATCTATAATGTGCACATGACTGTTTGTGACCCACCAGCAGAGGGTCAGAGAAGTCTGGCAGTGGCCTGATGAAGAGTCCAGCCAGTGAGCATCCCAGCAACAGCGCCGCACAACCCACCAACACCGCCAGTGGGTAGTCCACTAGCACCTGGGAGTAGCTGCCAAACAGATAAGCACAGAGGAAATCATTAGAAAAATGATGCGTTTTGGATTTTAAAGTAAAAATCGGTCTCAGCACTCACCTTCTCAGTATGCAGTGGAGTCCTCCATCCCTGCAACAAATTGAATGCACTGAATGCAACTTTATCATTTTGGGAAATTTGACACTACTCGCATTTATCTTCTCATCCATTCAACTCTTGCCCAAAACACACCTCATTGCAACCACATGCCGCTGCATCGGTTTCTGTGCCCCGCCTTCATTCGACCCGTGCAGCCAATGGCATCGCACCGTGCTGTGGCAGGACGTCTGATGAGCAGAGCTGCAGGTGTTCACCAGTACACCTGCTTCAGCGTGAGGGCCTGTCATGTTTGTGTGGCAGTCATGGCAGGCGTTTGGCTCGATTGGGCCGTCATGGCTGCAGTGGGGACATTTTCCAGGCTGGAGGGAATCGTAAGCACCGGCGTGAGGGCCCCCGGGGACGTCAAAAGAAAACGAAGAGATAAACACACACACACATGGATGATTCTGGTATCATTCAAGCTGATTCCTCCCATATCCTGATATAACGTTTTGAGACATTTCGACTCTGGTTTAACGGTCATGACGATATCTAAACCACACAGTGCAGTCCAATCCCACACGTACTTGGTGATAAAGCTGGCAGGAGGAAGAGGGTCTGCCGAGGCTGCTGCAGCTGTCACATAGCTCCCCTTCAGACTGGATGACTGTCAACTGAGACTCTGTGCCACAGTCACTGTCAGGAGGGCACAGAGACAGCGTCGGGATGTCACTGTGACAGACAGGCGGAGAGAGAGAAAGGAAAAATAGACAGGAAACGATTGAGAAGAACAAGAGAGCAAGAGGCAGAATTTGGAGAGTTCAAGAGTTCGACCTGTGAAAAAGCACAAATATGCAGAAGGGAATGTTTCTAAAACTTATATCTCTTGCACCACACATTGGCTGACATCTCTGTCCCTTGACTGCGCTCTCATCTGGGCTTTGGCTCATATTCAACAGAGGATCGGGACCCGAATAAAAAAGAAAAGAGAGAGAGAAAGAAGAGAAAGAGCAAGGATTATATTGTAATGATATGGTTCCCCTGTCTACATTTGTGATGTATTCTCCTCTCATTTCTACTGTTTCTATTGCATGCTCACCCCATGAATCTTGGCTAAAGAATTGCCTATTTTTTGCTCCATTAGTGGCTCTAGGGATGGAAACGTTGGGTCGGTCGGTTGGTCCCGACTGAAATGTAGATCGAACAGATCGTCATGAAACTTTGTGGTTTCCATTGGATGAATCCTAGTGGCTTTGTTGAGCCCTTTCACCCATTCTGCCCTATTCATTGAATCAAAATGAACTTTTATCCTATAATACTTTCATTCAAGACTAAAATCAGTGACATTCCCTTCAGCCTCAGCTGTTCTTTGTGTTTTGTGCTCATCACTGTAGCACTATCATGCCAAAGTAAGATGGTGAACATGGTAAACATGTAAACATCCACATGTTAGCATGCTAGTGTTAGCATTTAGGCCCCATACAGCCACCATCATGACTTCAGACCCTATCATGGAGACTCTACTTTACTTTAAAAAAATTCAAAACAAATAAATGAATAACAAATAAATACCCTGGCAATTGTGCCAGTATATTTGAAACATTAAAACCTCAGCCACCTGATTTTGAGCCTCCACATACTGTTCTAATTCCATGGGAACATTTAAGTTTTAAGTTCAAGAGGAGATCCCAAACAAGTGCAACAGATATCTCACTTCCAAAGCTGCAGCATGCAATCAACCCTTTCCACTTGACGGTGTGGTGCAGCCATAAAAACATGCAGTGTTGAGTCTTGACTCTTCTACTCAATGCAAACATCATATAGCTTAAGTGAAGCCCTGGAACAAGCTGATACTGAATATACTAAATGGGTGAATAAAATTCAGATTTTTTTCCCCCAACCCTTAACATTAAGGGGTTTTGCTTTTCAGACTCATTTTAGATTTATTTGTTTTAGTTTTTTCAGGTCTGAGGTCTCATTTTAGTCAGTATAAACTTCATTCAACAGGACAAGTTAAACTGCTGCTCTGGCTGCGTCTCACTGCAGGGGCCATCAGGTCTGTACAGTCTCCCGCATGCTTGTTTTTCCACACTAGGCTTGGCGCAACCGCACTTCCTGTCTTGTCACCGTGGCGACAGAGTGAGTAAACACAGCCTAATTGACCTCACACAGTTTTATTTGCGCCTCATAATAAGACAGAACATGAGTATAGAGTAGTCATTGGTGGAGCTCAGTGAGGAACTGAACATCTCCATTTTGCATAACAATAAAAACTGCGGGATCTAAATAATAGATAGCTCACAGAGCAAATGTTTTTTCATCTAGTTGAGTCTATTGAAGCACTGGATTGATTAAAATCACCACTGTTAATATTCCATTATCAGCAATCAACACTATTGCTGTAGCACAACAAAAATCTATCCATCCCGAAATTCCATGCTGGTTGAAATGTATGATAAACTATTACTGTGTAACCTGGCAGCCTCCTCACTCCAGGATTTGAGATAATTACTGTTTTTTAAGATTATTACTCCTCTTTGATGGTTTTTCACAAGGCACAATGCACACACGAGAAAGGCAATTTGTGGAACTCCTCAGTATTTCAGGGGCTGAGACTAAAAATATATCCAGGAAGGTGTCAGCGAGCAGCTCGCCTCACCCAGGAGGAAAAAAAAAAAAAAATGAGAACATTTGTGCACTGATGGTGTGCATTGATGTCTGAATAATGTCATAAATCAACAAAAACATCAGAGTCCCACAGCTTACAAAATAACCATAAAACCATAAAGCACTACTGTCTAAATCACACTTTTACATGTGAAACACACATTAACTCATATCCCCCTGCCTCTAGGGCTGGTCAATTAATATGATGCATATTGTTATGACGGCATGAGGATATGTAGAGGGTCAGATTTTGGATATCTTTATATTATGATACAGCGAATTGTTGTCTTTTCCTGGTTTTAAAGGCTTCATTACAGTAAATTTATGTAATTTTCTGAACATGCTTCTAATAATAGCTTTCACCAACATGAGTCATTAAATCCACAGAACTGTGCATTATTTATTTAACATCTCATTGTGTTAATATTTAGTGCAAATAGTCATCCATACAATATTGTTGCACTATCAACATTGCAATATATGGTAAAAAAAATGTCTTTGGCCATGTCCCAGCATTTATGAAGCCTATATTGTGATAGGCATACATACCATCATGTACCAGCACGATATGTATCGTGAAATGTGTATTAAATATCATCTAGTTCAGTTTAGAAGGGATGAACTATTTCACGAGAACTGCATAAATGATTTACAATTTGTGCTGGGAAGTCACAAGAAACCTCCCAGCAGGGAAGTTATGGTAACCATCATATCTGTCTGCATTGGTAGAACATCAGTACAATTCAAGGAACTAGTGTTCAACGCTTATTCCTTATTCTGTGTTTGTGCTTTTCTATAGTGTCTCTTTTATCAGCTCTCTGCCAGTCAGTGTCACATCCTCAAACACCTCCTAAACACAGAACAGCACTAAAACCATCGACTGAATGCAGCAGGCAGAGAGTTAATCTTCCCAAAAAGAGCTAAAGAAAACAAAAAGGCAAACGAGGTTCCTGACAACAAAAATGTGGCCTGTTTCTGAGCTGAAGGATGGCAGGCCGCAGATGTCAAGTTTAAAGCCCCCTAAGCCGTTTTGCTATGCAGCAGGGTGATTGTCAGGGTGACGCAGGCGACCCAGAGAGCCGGTGTGGGTCCCGAAAAGGTGTGTGCCATTTCTGTAGCTGTCAAGTGTGATGCTAAATTAAAATCTCAAATAAACCCTCATACCAAGTGATCTCATGGACTGATTTCTGATATTTGACCTGAACATTTTGGAGAATACATTTAAAAAACATAAATTCTTTGACAACTGACCACTTGATTTCAGCAACTGCAACCATGTGAGATACTAAAGAATGAATGCTGTGATCATGTTTAAGGTGACAGTTCTGATAACAGCGACAGAAATAATATTCAGTGCAGAATCCTGTCGTCAACATTGAAGACACAGCTAACTGTACTCACATTGTCCACAGGAGGGTAAACACACATCCACCTCTACTGTGAATCTCCATCTTTTTACAATAATCCAGGTACATATTAGGATATCCAGACAAGAAAAACGAAACACCCACCTCTGGCAAGCCTCCTGATTTCCCCTTTCATCTGTAGGAGTGTCATCCATCAATATCGCATTCGTGCTCTCCCCCATCATCGCGCACGCGTCCATCCTCCTCCTGGCCCGGCTTCAAGACCGAATATGAGAGGATGCGCTTGTCACTGAGCCGATGTTTGTAAATTGTATTGACAAAATCAGCCTCCATCCACCCGTAGCCTGAGCCCAAGTGGATCATGAGGAGACGCGGGGCTCGTTTGTGGTGCCGCTGTGCTCCGGAGCAGCGCCGGGGCTGTGTGGGTTAATCTGCCCCGAGCTGCGCTCTGATTGGCGGAGCCGCGGTGATGCTGAGGACGCCGCCTGGTCCCTGTCCAACCGGCTCCGGACCGGAGCTCCAGCTGCTGGTCAATGAACGTGACGGTGTGTCCAGTTAAGAACGGGAACCTAACCGAGGCTGCTGATGATCGCGTGGCCCTGCCGTGAGGACTGATGAGTTCAAATCATTCAAATCCCTATACCAATCAATAAGAATGTGAGGCAGATCGATTTTTGGATCAGCTCAACATATATAGTAAAAAAAAAATGCACACAGGCTATCAAAATTATGACCTCGGTGTGTTCCCCTCAAATTCTCTGTTAAATGAGGGATGGGGAGAAAAATGGATACAGCGAAATATAAATACATTTTGTGGGGCAACATTTTATCCACTTAAACACTCCAGATGTCAATATTTTATTAAATACATTCTCAATAAAACTGTACTCTTCTGTTTACCAGAATAATTAGTGTCAATTGACTTTTCAGTCCCTGCAAAATTTGCCTTCAGTCCATTTGAACTATGTAGACTGGAATAAAGAGTTCAATTTGTCAGCTCGGAGCATTTACGGCTCTCGGCAGTGCTGGTTTTTCGGTCTGCTTGGATTTGAGATGAATAGTCTGAAAAATGTGGTTTTTATTGGATAAAACAGATGTTGACAAAAATTTTACTTTGGGGATATGCTTCGGAGTTGAAACAAGTTTAAAAAAAAACGGCAATATATAACACTGCAATATTTTATATACTTCAATATCGTGATAATACTGTATGATGTCTTAAGTAACGTGATGATATCATACTGGGGGGCATATGGTGATTCTTACCCACCCTAGTACATTAGAATACAATAAGAGACCCTTTTTGTGTTGTTGATTAACAGGTTGTTTACTAATGCTTTATAGATGGGTTATTAACTATCAAAGAGTACAACGTTTGTGTTGCCAGGCCAAATATCACTTATTTAAACCAAACAATATATTGTTAACAAAAACAACTGTGGACTTGATTGATTAAAAACTCCAAATATATGATCTCAAGCTGCAGAGTAGACGATTTTTTTTAGATTCGAAAGCCATTAGCATCTTTTAACTTATATAAAAACGTTGTTAACAAATATTTAAAACTTAGAAATCCTGCAGAAATGGAATAAGTTTACAAAGGGGGTTAAAAACAAGGTTTGGGTGGTAAATTCTCGTTGATAAATTCACTTTTTTACTTTCCTCAGTGGGCAAAGAAACTAGATATTCTATAAACTTAGTGTAAGCCGAGCTAGTTAGTGAGTTATTTTATAAATATAACATTTGGCTCCAAGCAATGTAAAAACAATCTCGTACTAAACTTAACCCATTATCAGAAATGATTATTCAGTCTAGAAAACCTTGTGGCTTTCTAATGTTGCTACAGGCAAGTATGTACCATAATCTCTAAAAGTACCAACACAGTTCCCCAAGACGAGTTGATGAGAAAAGATGAAAAAAGAAAAGAGAATATGACTTTGGGTGAAGAGAGGTGAGAGCCAGCCAAAACTGAGAAGAGCCTGACACAGCAGAGTGGCTCCCTGCTAATGAAATGAAGCTGGCCTGGCTCTGGTTATAAATATTAACCACGGCGCTGGGCTCTTGTGTCTCAGGGGCCGCCTTGGAATTTAAAGGAAAAAAACTTATTGGAAGAAATGCTCAGATCTGGGAAAAGGGGTCGTGTGTGGTGTCTTTATTTTCATTACACACTAATTCATGTGTGTTGGTGCGTCAGTGAGTAATTGTGTTCAAAACTGATTCATATGGGCCGATTACGTATTATCTGTGAGTCAGGGCCTTTAAATGTGGATTAAATGTTTGATGATTCATCTGAGAGCTTTGAACTCAGATTTCTTCATGATCTCGACAGTCAAGTGTTTTTGTGTTTCTCTGTGTGGGTGTGTGTGTGTGTTTGCTCCTCAGAGGCCTGCTGTGTTGGCGGTTGGCATGGAGTCTTCAGAACAGCCTGTGCTGCCTGCAGCTGACATGGCCAATGCCCTGCTGACTTCAGACACTGATTAACTTACACTGCTCAGCCCACCACACACACACACACACACACACACACACACACACAAGGCAAACTGGATACCAGGCACGCATGTAATGAGAGGTTGAGGGGAGGGGGGAGTACTTCTGGCCAAAGGTGACAGCCATGGCAATTTCCTGTGGCAGATCTCTGAGTGGTGATGCGAGGGAAAACACTTCATTACAGGTGTGGAACAAACACTAAAAGTCCACCGAATTGATTGAGCGATTGTTTATGAGCGAAGGTGTTTTGCTGCCACCCGTTGGACATATTGTGAAACTGACGGCAATCAACGGGTCTCTCGGTAACCAAACATATGAGCCCACAGCATGACGTTTTATGTAGGGACACTGTCATTTGGTCATGTTTTGAATAAAACTAATCATCTCACCAGTCAAAATAATTCGTGATTGATTTCACTGAGCTCAAACTTAAAGATAAGTGAAACATGTAGATCAAGATGTAACTTTATTGATCCCCCTTGGGAGAAATTCAGGTTGACACAGAAGTGAAAGTAGCAGTGCAAAGGGAGAAATAAAAACTAAAATACTAGAATTAAAAATATACTCAGTATTATAGTATTATGTACCATCTTCCAGTGTGGCTGAGTGAAATAAAACCCGTGGTTCGTTGTTCTGACACTGCATTTCTTCATAGCCCCGCAGACGCAGCGTCTGATTGCTGACGTTAAAACCAGCTGAGGCGCGCGGACTGAGTGACAACATGAGGTCGAGCTCTCCTGCAAAGTTGAGCAGCGGGTGTAAAGTTACGAGCGGAGTGGACACACCTCTAGAGGGAGTTCCCGAGGAGGTGGAAACAAGGAGCTGATCCCAGTGTGCTGTGGAGGAAAAAGAAGCCAGCCCTTTCACTTGGTGCGAGCGGTCCGAGCCTGCGGCCGCGCGTCTTCTCCCCCAGCAGCAGTAGCCGCGCTACGGGAGAGAAATGCCCGGCATGGGCAACTCTTTACGCGCGGCTGCCCTCCTGGCTTTCGTGGTTCTCTCTATCCTGGTGTCACTCTTGATTGGCAGCTTGCAGCAGTTCGGATCGAGAATGTCTTACGTCTCCAATGCAACTTTGGCTGGTCATGAGAGGGAGTCTGCGGCTCTCCGCGGGGCGTTGATTCACAGACTGAACGAGAGGCGCAAAGAAATCATCCCGCTGCTCCTGGCCACTGGTGATGATGATTATGATACTGATGATGATGATGATGAGAGCGGACTGGCCGGCCAGAGGCGACTTTCATCCCAGCGTGATCTGGACTCGACCTCGGATTCCAGTCTGTGGAATGAGATCGCGCATGGCTCCAGGAAAGCGCATATGGATGAACTGGACTGCGATTCTCTGGTGGACATGCGGGCGGTGGAGGTGCTCGGGTCTGGATACACCAAGCTGGTTGTCAAAGTGAATCTCGCTGGAGGACAGAATGTGGCCTTAAAACTCGTCAACGAGAAAGGGATAGACATGGGCAAGTGTGTGGAGGATTTTAAAGACCCTCAAGGCTGCCGCGAGCTGGTTTCCTACAAGCTGAAGAAAGAAATAGTCCTGTTGCAGAGGCTGCGGCATCCCAACGTCATCAGGGTAAAGTGTTCCAACCGCCAGACATTATAAACCTTTTTAAATATCAAATGATTGACGTTGAATACCCAAATAACAGAGCAAAATTAAAGACAGTTTACTGTGCTACACAGTAAATGAATGTAGGACATTAGATCACGGCTGTAATATTATTTGGACTCTCCATAATCCACGTAACACTGTTCACTTTTTCCTTTGTCTAAAACCATGGGCTGGAAGAAAAGGCTTCGTTGGCTCTGCAGGGCCTTCCCATGTAATTAAATTAAATTCACTGACCCTATTCTGACCTTTGGGTCCAGTTTGGCAGGAGCAGACAATGTGCCTCTGTCCTCCATACTATCCCTGAGTGCGTCTGAAATCCCCATACACTCTCACACCATCACAGCCCAATTTGAAGTGAATGGATGAGTTTGTTTCTCTCCTCCAGCAGCCATGTGACGGTGATTGATTTCACAAGTGTGCATAGCGTATTTCCCCCCTTTGAGCTGATGTGATTTTACTTCTACTGCTCAGAACTGTTTTTGACACTCTGGCCTCTTGCTGTTGCTTCATTATCTCTTGCCGCCGCTGTGACTAACTGCAGCCATTCTCCGCTCCACAGCTGAAAGGTCACTGCGCGGGAGAGGCAGGAGGAGAAGGAGGAGGAGGGGAGAGGGGAAAGGTCGCAGTCATTCTGGAGCAGGGGGATCCTCTCCAGATGATCCAGCTGCTCCAGAGTCCCTGGGAGGACAGATTCAGGGTGAGCTGGCCTGAACATCTCTCTCACACACACATGTTGCGCGTAACATGCATGCGAGCCCTCCTGCTGCTCTCGGCTGGAGAGTTGAAGGCAGACATTTGAAACTCCTGAAGGTCCGACATCTGTCCCTCAGTGTATTTGATCAAGCCATTGCTGGAGTGGAGATGGGTCCTGCAGTTAATCCACTGCAGGCTAGGAATGTCATGTCATCACACACACACACACACACACACACACACACACACACACAACCCCCATCACAGGTATGCTCACAGTTGGAGTCAACAGAGGCTGAATTTACACTCCAGGGTTCCAGGGTGTGTATGTGTTCACGCATGGATGTGTTTAAAAGAATATGTGGAAGAAAAATAAAGCCAGATCATGCATGTCTTGTTTCTGGATTAGCCAAAGCAACATCACAGTCTGCGAGTATCACGTCGACTGCGGGTCTCATTTAGCTGCATCACCCAAATAGCGTTTCATAATCCCCCCCCCAAGAGCTGCTTGGCCCCTTTCAGCTACATTGCATCTGCACAGGCTACAGTAATCCGGGGGTGTTCGGTTTCACCCAGCCCTGTTATTACAGCGCTTCGATCCCACGGTGACATCCAGAGGACTTGGGGCATTACCTAACGCTGCAGCTATGTTTGCGACCGGATCATTTCATGCTCACTCAGTGCACGGCCACTGCCTTTTATTTAGCTTTGGTGGCCTGCATATTTTCTCTCTCTCCATTTATTATAGGATTTAAGAGTAGTATAAAAACATTCTCAGGAAATGGTTTGGCGAATGTGGTTGGTGAAAAGACCTACAAGCAACAGAGTGAGTGATATTTTACAGAAGGGTAAGGAAGCTTGCTTACTGTACATTGTCCAGCGTGTTACTTCCTCAGAAAAAGAGCAACTTTTTTTTTTTTTTTTAAGGTTTTTTTTTTCAAAGAACTTGCGGGACGCCATGTTACTGCTGATATTGATATCAGATGTTCGGGACTCTCATTGATTTTTTTTTTAGGTTCTTTCAACTTCTTTCCTGTTTCTCCTTTAGGCTCTCGGACTGACAATGACGTTTCTCTCTGTTGCTGTGCGTGTCGTTCTCCTCCCAGGTGTGTCTGGATCTGGTCAGGCTCCTGCACTTCTTGTCCCAGTCCCCCCTGGGTTCTGTGGCTCTGCTGGACTTCCAGCCCCGGCAGTTTGTCACCGTGTCCGGCATGTTGAAGCTCACCGACCTGGACGACGCCAGCGCCGAGAAGACGCCCTGCCGGACGGACGCCGACTGCAGCCTCCAGTTTCCACACAGGAACTTCACTGTGCCGTGCTCGAACCGCGGCGTGTGTGAGAGCCTGAGCGAGAAGAGGAACATTTACAACGCCTACAGGTGAGGAAAACGACAGTTTTACTATGTTATGTGACGGATGGGTGGAGCTTAAATATAGGCCCAACTGACACCTGAAATCTTGTTGTTAGTAAATGCATACAGCTGGAAAATTGTGGTTTCATGGAGGAGGTGTGATGAATAAATTGGTAGCTTCGGCGGAAAAAAAAGAGTCCCTTCCGTTTAAAAAAAAAAAAAAAAAAAAACCTTCAGATTTTTGACAGCTTTATGGACCGTGTTTGTTGTAGCACCGACGTGAGACAAGTCATGTTCTGCAGGAACTATGTGATGGGGCCTGTCTGTCTTTCTGTCTGCCTGAGTGAATTGTCTCTGCTTGGCCCCAGGTACTTTTTCACCTACCTGCTGCCTCACCAGGCCCCGCCCGGGCTCACACACCTGGTAGACGACATCATGAACTCCACAGGTGAGGACAGGAGGCATCTCGGCTTAACCGTCAACATTCATAAAGAAAATCATACCGCGATTGAAGTCGTGTAATGACATGCCTCGCTCTAAGTGCTTCTTTAAATGAGCTCCGCGAGATACTTGGCGGCGTGTAACGCTGTAATGGAGACAGTTTGTTCTCTGCTGGGATTTGAAGAGAGAGCGAAGAAGGAGAGAAAAATGAATCATCCATATTGGATGAGCCTGACTTAATACCTGCAGTTAGATCTTTTAAAAGATTTAATACATCATGTGTGTCCAGGGGAGCTGAAAGCTGACATTAATCAGACGCTGGAAGCATTCAAACACATCCTCCTCCTCTACAAGTCTGGCCTGCACCTGGACAATCTGCCTCCATCAATAATCAGAGGTAAGAGCCTGTGGAATGAAGGCTGCCTTTTATAAAGTACACTGACCCCCTTTTTTTTGTCTCTTTTTCTCTTGGAGAGAATTGACTTTTATTCCGTCGCAGCTTTTTAGAGAGGAGTCAGACACTTTTCACCTTTTCTTTTTTAAAAAAACAAGTGAAAGGCAGTGTTTCTACCACTCGAGCTGTTTTGACAGGTTTATTAAGTGGCTACAATGAGAGGACGAGATCAACAAAGTGGGATTACTCTTGCGTGTCTGCCTCAGAAAGCGCAGTCGGTGTTCATTTAACAAAACAGCGCTGGGATCATATCAACTTATTATTATAAAGTTCTTTCAGAATACCTCATATATCGATTTTTGTAGTTT
The DNA here is from genome assembly GCA_001698575.1 of Mola mola. Taxonomy (NCBI): domain Eukaryota; kingdom Metazoa; phylum Chordata; class Actinopteri; order Tetraodontiformes; family Molidae; genus Mola; species Mola mola. Next base: position 4,911,932 of record KV751346.1, read on the forward strand.
AAAAACAACCTTTTTCTTTTCGCTCCTCAACAGTCAATTCTTTTTGCAAACTCGCTGATCAAATTTGGTACAGTGTCCGTAAGAGCACTGAAATGACTTCCCTTGTCTTCTCTCCAACTCAGCTCTCTTCACTGCACTGCGGCCCCCTCCCCCTCCCACTCCTCTCAGCTCTATGAAATATTAATAACAGAATGGCTGGCTGCATTCCTGTGGTGAGATTTTCCGTCTCCCCAGATGCTGGACTGTTTATATAGTAGCACTTTGTGAATATAATCACAGATTCGGGGTAAGAGGCCAGCATTGGCACTCATGCCAACACGGAGGGGGAATGTTTTAGCTTAACAAGGAGGTGCTATGAGTCAACCCTGCTGCTGTGTGTGTGTGATAAGAGCTGGAAATGCTTGTTATTTTGCCATATTGTTGAAAATGGAAGACGTTTTTTGGGCGGAGCTTCTTAATGTTTCTGTTTTGTTTAGGATAGTTTTGCTTCATTTACCACAGCTTTCACAAGTTCATTTTCTTGTCCAGAGTTCAGAGATGGCCAGTTTCATTAAACCCTAAACCTGCCTGAAATATACTTATTTACGTTGGTCACGTAGTGGAAATAGAAAGGGAGAACCATTGTAAATGGAGGTTTTTGGTCCCTGCCGTTGCTGATTGCAATAATGAGGTTGAAATATTCCAGACGAGAGCACGGCGGCCTCGCACTGGTGCTATCATTTGGACTCGGAGTGTATGCAGTAGTGACAGGGCGTTGGAACAGAGGATCGAGTTGCTGCACGTACACTCAGCTGTCAATCATGACTTCAGTCCTCCTTTTTATGGCATACATTAGCATGAAATTGAAATAAAACTGTTAAAAAAAAACAAAACAACACAAAAATTAACTAACATGAAATGTCAATCATCATCTTCTATCTATCTTTTAAATTATTGGCCATGGGCCTTCTGCTAATAGGAGAGCTAGAGTGCTATGTATTTTTTTTAGGCTTGCCGTTTCTATTTTTTAACCAGCTTTTAGCATTAGCTTTATATTAACACAATTAGAGTTTATCTTCTCGTCTGACTCTTACCAAGTAGGCAAACTAATATTTTCCCCCAGAATTATTCAACTTTAAGTTATTGAACAATGGGGAATACACAAAAATTCAAAGATTATGCAATCCATGTGTGTACTTAATCACACATGGACTAAATAACAGAGAGCAAAGCATTGCAGCCAAAGGATATATATGAAGATGGCAACACAGCTCAAGAATGAACATAGTGAAATAATTTATGTGTGTCTTAATTTCAATTTGCTGACAGATGGAGATTTACTGGTGCTTTTATACGTACAATGTGAAACTTTTCTCTGCTGGGATTATCTGTGATTGATGGACGACCCAGAATCTGACATATTTTCCTGAAAAGATCCTGAGCAGCATCTAAGCATGTTTGATATTCTTATATAAAAAGAGGCTCTTTTCTTAGACGTTTATATTCATACGTCTTTGTCTTCCGAACAGCTGAGGCCTAGCTCCCCAACAGGCCTCATTTTTTCATTCCCCTGAGAAGGATCCTCAAACTCCTTCTCCTTGTTCCCTTTTCTCAGGCCCCGAAGGGAGATCCTCGTGTCTTTTTCCTCCTAACAATACCCCCCCACACACACACCAGCTCCTGCCATTTAGAAAGGTTAACAGTTTGTAACAGTGTTCCTCCTCCGTACAGACTCACAGACAAGGCTTTTGTCCTCCTCTTCCTCCGTGTGTGTGTGTGTGTGTGTGTGTGTGTGTGTGTGCAGGCACATGTGCACATTCTTCTTCTCTTGGCTCCTGTTAATGTGTAGCAGATGATTTAAGGCCAGATCCACAAGACTGCAAGAGTTAAAATAATGAATGTTACACAAATGTTGGCGACGAGAGAAGTGGAGTGTAGGAAAGGTGCATTTAAAGACTAATGCAGACTTTTCTGTGGTTTTTCTTGTTGACATGTGGAGATAAATTTCCATGTTTTTCTATACACATAATTTTCCTATCAGCATAAAAACAATTTTTTATGAATGTCATGTGCGCAGTAAATTATCCATCTACTGCTTTCTGCAAATGTGCACCAGACATTATAATCAAAGTAATTTTATGTTTTAATGAAAACCACATTTGTTAAGTCTTAACACACATTAGGTGCAAGGGGAAATTTTTTTTTTTTCTTTTTTAAATTTCTTCTTGCAATGTTGCACGATATTAGTTTTCCTGCAGGAGACTTTCTTCTTTTCATCAGGGAACAATTCAAAATCTTTCACCGGCCTCATGTACTGAAGTGGAGTCTCTTCTTCTGTGGTTAGATTACACTGTGACGCGAGGCATGGGGACCTCCGGGAATGTGGACTACCGCTGCTGGCCGTCCTACAGCCAGCAGGGCTGCGTGCTGTCTGTCCACAGTGCCAGAGAGGCGGCGTACATCTGTAACTCTCATTCTCAGTGCAACAGCTTCACTCTGTCCGGACAGAAGACGTGGACGGGTTAGTTAAACTAGTTATTATTATTATTACACATGTTTTCCAGCAAATATTAGTCTGTAAATCATATTTCTTATCATGTTAAAATCAGCTTAATGCACAAATACTGAAAATGCTCTATAATAAGCATGTATAATTATCTCATAAATCATGTGTCTTATGACTAACGCTGCTCCGTACACTGCTGCTGCTCCTTTGTCAAGCTCCTGAACGAATTAAGGATATCAAGTCAAAACATGTGACTTTATGTGTTGTTTTTTTTTTGTTTTTTTATCTCATTCATGTGCCCCGCAGGTCGCCTCCTGGCTTCCTTCAGGAGCAACTTTACTCATCTGGTGGCTGATGGAACATCAGAGGTGTACGTGAAGAACACCAAAGCAGGTCCTGAAACTTCCACAGTGTAACAGAGCAGAAACTGATCCCGTTTTCGGTTGAGACGAGAGACGACGCACGCCGGCATGAAGCAAAGCAAAAAAAAAAAGTCATCCTCTTCATAAACATGGACTATGGCCCAGCTTTGTGGATTTGCGGGCGGAGAGCGTAGACTGGGGCTGAGAGGAGGCATTTGAAGTGAGGCAAGTGAATGTGATGTATTTATAGGTCTTCTGCTCTGTGACTGTTTGATCTGCCTGCCAGCTTGCTGCCTCTGCCAACTACTATTTAAAGGGATTTCCCTTCAGGTACAATTAAGGAGGGGAGAGCCTTGTGCCCTCGACATGATGTCTTTTTTTCGTACCTTGTCTTTATTTGCCATGTGTGTTGGCTTTCGTCGCGAGGCCGGGTCCCGGTACTAGGATTTTTAAGCCAAAGAGGTAATAAGAACAACCGCTGCAGCTCAGCGTTTGAAGCCCGAGGACGAGAAAAGAAAACAAGCTCTTATACAAATACACTTTGATGTTAATGTGCTGAGGTTGCGGCTGCTTTTTCATGGTTCCTTAGCTTTTAGCTGCGCTGTGGTGGGAAATGGCAGCAACCATGTAAGCAATCACACATCAAAAATGAGCAAGGATGATTAAAACCATTCCATAGAAGTCTGTTTTTGCATACTTGGTAGTTCATAGTGCTTAGTTTTTAAATATTTATATGATCGAATGTAATTGTTTTTACACGATTGTGCATTATAGCTTACGTGCACCTTGTGGGTGAAACCTTATTTTCAATGAAAAACCATTCACTTTTTTTTATAATTTGTTTATTGTAATTGTACAGTTTTGTTATATATAAATGTATTGTTTCTACTTTTTGCTCTTGTGGTCATTTGCATTTTTATTCTATTAGTCTAAATATAACTAACACACTGTTTATTTCTCATTAGCACCTTCGTGTGTGGGGGGTGGGGGCAGTGCGTGTCAGTGGAGGGGGGGTTGAATCTTGCGTGTCTTTACTGACTTTGTTTTGTGTGTGTTTTAAATCCTTTATCTGCTCATGTGCCCACACATCATCAATCTGTAGCCCATCTAAACGGCTGAGACCGCAAACCTACGGAGCTCCGCAGAGTTTGCACAATACCAAAGGAATGCATTCAAATGGCCCGCCATGCTGGGCTTATTATCAGCCTTAATTAATACATGTAAATTGGCTTACTTACCGGGCCTTTCTCATGGTGAGTAACTGTAAGACAAAGGCACCCATGGGGAGATATGGAGCTCGTGCATCAGTTTGCACACGAATGGGCTTGCCATCTGTGCCTGTCAGGAGGAACCGGCTGAGGCTGAGATAAGGGTAGGACTGCAGGGTGGCAGGCTGAAGGGTTTGTAAAGTCAGGACTTGTCGCAGTCACAGAGCACCTGGTGGGAGACAAAGAGCAGCCCAAACACCAGTGATGTCCTGATATAAATCCATTATGCCTCACATTATGCTCCATTATGCCTTACATGTTCTGTTGCTTTTCAACGGGGGAAAAATGTAAAACTAAATCTTGACACCCATTTACCCTTATTATACAAACATATAATTTGGTGATTCATTATCCATTCAGCCATAGCACTACCGCTGACTTGAAAAGGCATGTCTGGTCTACAAATTACACTTTTATGACGGAGACACTGGGGAGGCCTTGGGGTGCTCTCTGCCTCATGTTGGCCCCTTGTTGTCTGGACAAAGCTGGCTGATTAGAGCCTGATTACGGAGATAAGACCAGACCAACTCACTGGACCAGCACAGCAGGAGTGACAAGGAGGACTGTTTAAATGGAATGGAAATAATCCCCCCACATGAGTGTGTGCTTTATCTGCACCACAGCAAACAGACCTGACTGAAAGATCTGCAAACCATCAGAAAATCTTGAGCACAAAAATAAACACTCAGATTTGTTGTAGTCATTTGGAGGGAAAATGACTTGAGCTGCCCACATTGAGCCGAAACCAGGTGAAAATTGCCAGTTTCCCAGTTTAAATGAATAGTTTGGGGAATTTACTTATTTCCTTTGTTAGCGTGAGTTAGATTAGAAAATACCACCGTTAAGTCTGAGGTAAAGATGAACCACCGCAAGCAGAAGAATTGCTCAATTTAACACAGACAGCTTGTTGGTTTAGTTTAGTTAATTACAGAGTTAACGCATATTGTGTTAAAAAACTGGAGAGAAGACTTTTTACTCTAATCAGTAAATTCACCGCTTTTTGCTAACATCAATTAGCCCCGACCCATTCTTTATGCTAAGCTAAGTAGGCTATTGCAACCTCTTGAGCTAGTTTCGTACTTACCTTACAGAGTAAATAGTGGTATTGTGCTTCTCATTTCTTGAGTTAGAACACAAATAAGCGTATTTGCCAGAGAATCTCTTATTCACTTTTGTTTTCCATGATTACAGATGTACGGTAGGACTAAGCATCCCAAGAACAAATCACAAAAGAAGCAAAAGCAGCTATCTGTAACACGATGGACAACTCCTTTAAATAACAGCTCAACTGGTCACATAACAAAACTGCTGAGGCCTTTGTTCACAAATGAGGCCTCCAGATTGCAAAAAGAATACAGCTCAAATATCTCCCAGTGATTATTTCACTGAAACACACGGCTGTGGTTCCTCCAAGTCGGCTCAGAGAATTAAATGTTTGGCATCTTGTTCGTTTGTATTGGCAATCCCTCTGACAGAGACAATGGATGAGCTTGCGCATGCTTTTAATGCTCAAATTCATGACAGTATCATTGGGTTACAGAGCTGAATGTATTCACAGCACAATAATGCGTATTTCTTCACATACGTCCCTGTTGGACGGTTAGTGAATCACGGCAACTTTCTGCCGTCGTTCCAGACACAGTATTCACAGCCCAGTTTTTGTATTCTCAGTGGAATCGGATAGTATTCCCTTTCTTGCCCCCTGGCTTTGTTTTTTTAGCTGGAAATTATGTGTGGAGGTTTTGAGGTTGAGCCGCTCCAAGCGTTTGCTTTTTGTCTTTGTTTTTTTTGTCATTTTTCTGTTGAGGGACATTTTCATTTAAAGTGCGGTATTGCTGTCCACATGTTCATGTGTGGCACACTGTTCCTCTGTTTGTAGCCGTGTAATTGACAAGTTGATCTATTCTAGCTAGAGGTTGAGGGGAATGAGCGGGGGAGGAGGAAGGTTGTTTGCTTTACTCAGCTCCATACTCCTGCATTTCTGTTTTTTTAAGTTTCCAGTTTCACCCGGCTTGTTTCCGTTGAGTTTTTATTCATGACCTCCATCTGGAAATAATATATGTTCATAAAAACAAGCCATCAGAGATTTTAGGGAAGAGTTTGGTGTGCGTGTGTGTGTGTGTCCAGTTGCATGAAAGGGACATTAAGGCCTCATCTGTAGGTCCCAGACACCACCAATAATTGTGCTCTAGTGCAGAACAAGAGACATGTATAACTAAGCTAAGAACCAAAGCCCCCATCATCTTCTCTTAAAATTTTGCTGCATTGCATTTGTGGTGTGGCTAAAGTCTTTGATTCAAATGCAAAGTTAGTCATCCAATGACAGAAACCGCAGCTGCTGGGAAAAATTACTTGTCAGGCAGGTCTTTGGCAAAAAGGCGTTTGACCTTGGCTCAGCCTAAAAATATGCATTAACTCAGTGAAAGCCGGCATAGTTCTGCAGGAAAGAAGATCTGGCTTGTGTTTGAGCGGCTCGCAGGAGTGTGTGCAGCCTGTGACGGGAGAGATAGAGCAGATATTCAGCCGATTCCAGGCTCACAGAACACCTCTGTGCCTGTCTGCCACCCTGGCTGGGGTCCACTTGAGACCGGCCGGTCACACCTGAGAGCCTCTGAAGAGTAGCCAGACATTAAGTTCGGCCTTTCTCAAGCACAAAGGCGTCTTAGTTTGCAAGGAGGGCGCCTTCTGTATATCTAACTGTCTAACTAACTATTTGTCTGTCTGCCTGTCTGCCCGGAGCCGATACAATCTCTTTTAGAGCCATAATGGCTTTCGCAGGCCCTGGAGGAAGGGGCAAGTAGACGAGTGTGAGAAGAGGTTGTCATTTCTGCCTCTCTGTGTGTGTGTGTGTGTGTGTGTGTGGCTGTGGCTGGATCATGTTTTAAAGCCCTGAAGTTAACCCCAGTCAAAAGGTTTATGCTTACCACTAAAGCCGCAGAGGCATCTTGAAAGGTCTAATAGCCCAGCGATGTATCCAATGACATCTCCATAGCTTTCTACCATATAGAAAAAGTGGATTAAAAGGCCAAAATCAAATCAGAAACCCTGATATAGTTGATTTATTCAAAGCTCGCTGTTTTATCTTTGCAGAACCCTTTTTGTAATGAGATCTCCACATGTTCTGTTGCCCAGCACCCCCCACATCACAGCAGCGGTCTGGGTCATTTTTTCTTTTGAAGCTCCCTCCTTCCCACCCCACCTCTCTTCCTCGCCAGTTCATCCATCATACAGAGTCGCTGGAACCTCTTTTCACCCCACCCGTGCTTCTCTGCCCTCCCTCTCTGATTGAAACTGCCCCTTCAGGCCAGACCCTCGATAGCGTTACCATTAATCCGGACCTCTGCTGCTGTTAAATTGCTCCGCTACATACATAACTCCAACCCTCCATCAGTGTCCTCCTCCTGCCAGTCCTCCAGCGCTCCCTTGTCCTTTCAAGTCGAAGCCCACAACCACTGTGAAGCATCTGGATATCCCCCCCGTCTTTAAACTGGCTGAGACCTGAGGGCAGGGCTCCCGAGGACTGGGAACTGTGGTTTGTTTGTATGTTGGTGTGTGACTTTGAGCAATCTAGAGCTGCCGTTCGAATCAAAGCGCCTGCCTTTTGTTGCATGCTCTAAAATCCCCTCCGTCACACCTCGACTGTTTCACAGCAGGGGGACTTCTGCCCCCAGCCAGAGGAAGTCTTCCCTCACTACAGTTAATCCTTTACCAGGAATTCACTGCGGAAAAAAACGCCACGTAGTCACAAAATTATACACATTGATAACGGATCCGAACAGAACTCTTTATTGTAAGAGATAGTCACATTAATCATGAAACTTTTACCGAGAAAGGCCTGTAGCTTTATAAACCCGAGAGATGAGGTGGAAAGTTTTATCATTACCACATCCCTCAGGCGTTTCATTATCTCATTAAAAAATTGCCGACATGGTATTTTAACCAGTTGTTTTGCTGCAGCTTTGATGATTTGGATGAGCTAAAAAAAAAACCCAACATGTTCTAAAGCAAATTGCAATTAAGAGAGTAGAACTGAAATAAAGATACTTAGTAACTAGCTAAAATTGCAATTGCACACGTTGCTCATGTTTTGGAAAAGGGAGGTGCTGCTTCAGACGTTGTGTACAGGCTGTTAAAGCCGAGGAGGTTCTGTGAAGAGAACTCTCTGCCACAAGTCCCCAATTATGGTTCTGCCCACACAGCTATAAAACAGTTAGTGGAATCATTCAGAGGCTGCTAGATTTAACACTATTAAGAGTTCATTAGTACCTGCATACAGAAGTGCCGCTGCCACGGGAGGATCATTAACATAAACCTGTTAAAGTGGGCTACAGGCCTTTCCATGCAAATGAATAAGATCCCATTACTCCTAAAATATGTTTCCATATATACTCGCACCACTCTCGATTTTTGTCTTTTATTTTTAAGCAAATTTGCCTCGTAATGTAAGAAGAATGAGGAGTGCTGTATGGTTATTTGTACATTTATAACTACTGAAGTATAATTAATTTGATAAATGGTTACCTTAACAAATTATTAAATCCTAAAAGTAATCATGCAATCTTTCATTGTTCTGTCTTATTTATTTATTTATGTTAAAAGAATTAAACTACTATTTTCAAGGCATTAGAACCATAAATAAGTGTGGGGAAATTAATACATAGCAGAACACCAACTCACCGAAATAATGTTGCTTGATAAAAAACTATTGTGCAATTTAATTAATCTAAATTAACCTGGTGACCTACTGTTTGAGTTATATATAAGATTAAATAATCATATATTAATTAAGACTACTCATAACACAGAATGTATAAAACACTGTTAACTATTTCTAATTGAATGGTGTGAGTTGTAATGAAGCGAAGGAAAAGGCAGCTTGTGATCAGAATTATCCTACAGATTAAAATGTTTCAAAGTAATCCCATACGTCCCATTTAGAGCCGGAGTGAGCAGATGTGAACTCTCGAAGGGGGTGGCTGCTTGTTGAGTGAAACAGCGAGTGGAGCAGGCAGAAAGTGACCGAGACAAGGGAGGGGAGAAAGGGAGAGTGCTTTAGAGAGATGAACAGAAGGGAGAGGCGGCACTGTCTAGTTTGTAATGAATGGTCCGATAGAAACTATTCCAACAACAAGACAAGATGGTTCTAAGATGTTGCGAAAGCGCTTTCCTGCTTTCGATCCTCTGCCAAATTCTCTGACACAGTGCTGGAGAAAGTTTATGGGAGAGAAATGAACAGTGGTTTCACGGGCAGCAGCTTTAGAGGCTGTGGTATGCTCTTCTATAAATCGAGTCATCGAGATCACACTGAAGCACTTCTGAAGATTGTAACAAATTTTTACTCCTCATCTGAAAAGAATTAGACTTTTGCCTGCGTAAAAAGTCTAAAAAAATGCCTTTTTGGGATTGTATTTCTCATTTAAGTGCACATGTCAGGAAATGCTACTAATATCTACAGAATGTTTTTTAATGAGCAATTGCTACCATAAGATGGTTCTTAATCGCTCCTGACTGTCTCATTTACAGCCATTGATACATTATTACTGAAGCAGTTTGTCAGTTTTAAACCTGTTTTGGGTTTTTTTTATGGCGACCATGTGGAAAAATAGAGATGGCCTCACATTTCCATGATTTAAATAAAAACAATGTGTTTGATCTACCATCCTATCTAGTTAAACTCATTGTTTTGGTGTTGGCTGTTGCCAGGTGTTGTTTTGCTTGTGTACTTTAGCAAACGAATAGCACAAACTCACCGTGGTTAATGTAATAGAGTCTGCTGTGGAAATAAGGAAGTCAAATATGCAACTTTAAGTACATGCAGGTTTTAAGGTAACAAGGTTATTAATGTGTGCTCAGATTTTCTGCTTCACGCTGACTCCCAACAACCCCGCTCCTTGACTTCTGCTGAACACTGGATTGTTTACTGCCACAGCAAAGAATGACGAAGTCCCATATTAAACTACTTTACAATCTAATTAAGAAGTGTTTTTGGACACTCTGGAATATATTACCTCAACCCCAGTAATTGCATGTGATCATAGGTGAGTAAAGAGTCTCAGTGGTGGATGGTCCACCCTCTGTTTGTCAGAGAGAGCGGGGTTGAAAGGTCTCTCTGGGGTGAAGGTTTAGGTTACGTTTGCGAAAGGGAGCCTGGGAGCTCTTCTGCAAACAAGACCTGAAGATCAAACACCAAAGCTGGTCATAATGTGAAGGCTGGGGCGCTGCATTACGTTTTGGGTGGGTGGGTGGCGGGGGTCACTGACACGTCTGGTGGACAGATAACAGAGCACGAACCATCCAACTTCTCATTACCTGCCTTCTCTCAAAATGTCTAACACTGGTCCCTGTACATTCAACCTTCCCTGACACTGCTGCGGGACGAGGTCCCATGTGACCCGTCTTGGTCACATGCTGGACCTTTCCCTCGTGATAATCCGCCTAGTCAAGTGACAAAGGGTCAGCTGAGTAAGCTGAAAAGTCATCCAGGAATGAGGGTATGTTGAAGCTTGGTGGTGAGCAGTGGTAAGTTTTTTTTTCCGAGGAACATTTGTGCACTCAAGTGGGCCTGTAATCTCTACAGCATTATGAAGTGCCCGGCGAGATCCTTTTGTCAGGAAAGGATTTTGATTAGGAGTCAAATTCTCCTGCTTTTCCTGTTCGGGGATCCCTCTTTACATAACATATAGCCTAACTTTCCCTTTTCCTGCTCTCTCTCTGTCCAGCTGTAAGTTAAGGAGAAACTGGCAGCAGATCCTTGGAAACATGGTTTCCAGCTGGTTTTTAATGAGAAATAAAACAGGTCATTGAGATTAAGATTGGCTTGACCCTGGAAATTTTGTGATATAACAGCCAATGGAGGAGCTGGAGGGAGCAAAGGGATTTTCTCCTGCTGGGACTTAGCTGCTAATCAATGAGACACAAGCG
>KV751346.1:4923250-4939051 GCA_001698575.1 Mola mola
GCTGTCACAGCAGAAAAACAAATATTCTGAAAATATTGTGGCATGTTATTTAAGAGGATTCTTAGCCTTGTAAAAAAAGCCTTGTTGTTTTTTTTTTTTTACTTTAGTGCCTTGATTTCTGATGTATGAAATCATAGCTAAGACAGCCTGCCATATGTAAGCGAAACAGTATCCCAAGGGAGGGCTGTTGGTTACAAATTTAGTATCCAATAGCTCAGTGTGTGACGCTTGATTGGCATATCTGCTGGCCACTGGTCTGATTGTTTAGAGAGAGGGAGCGAGAGGGGGAGGACAATCGGACACAAAGTGAAGTATGAGAGAGTCTTAAAGCGTGTGACCAGCAAAAACAAAGAGGTGCAGCCCCACAACAAGCAACATTCTGCAGACAGTCAGTTAACAAGAGAAGACACTCTCCTGGCCATGTCTGACTGTGAAGGGCCGCCTACGGGTAAGCTAAAAACATTCTTGAGCATGCATTTGTGTTCAAGAGAGATGTATGAGGTGTGTACGTGCTTCTAAACTGTTTGGATTTGTGCGTCTGCCGTGCATATGTATCTTGTGTGTGTGCTTCAGGGTGGGCGTCTCGCTCTCTTGGCCCATCTTGTTTTAGTCAAAGGGCTCCAGCCGGCAAGCATTCAAGTGTGAAGTGGCGCTGGTTCAGTTTGGGCCCTTATATGGAAACCTGAAGAGATTTCCCTGAGGCTTCATCAAAAATAATGCAGGACGACACTCTAGATGTTTCACTCAGTGATATGTATGGGAAGAAGCAGCATGGAGAGGTGTGTGTGGAGGTTTGAGGGTAGATAGACTCTTCCAGGACTCTTGTGAGACATATACAACAGTGCTGCATGTGACCTGGATGCTCCAGGCCTGTTGGGGTTCAAAGATGTGTGGTGTGTATGTGCGTGTGTGTGTGTGTGCATGAACATCCAAGCATGTAGTCAAGGGTCATTTTCCAAAAGTGCGGCCAAGCTGAGAGGCTGAAGCCCCCCGGCCTGGCCGACTGGCCGACACAAATGGTTGTGAACAGAAACCATCCCCTTTTCTTGCACATTCACTCACTTTCTCATGTTTCAGTCTCTTTCCGTGTATTTCATCTCTCTCTGTCCTTTAATCTCCTCATTTTCCCGTCTCCCTTCCTCTCTGGCTTAAGTCAAGCATGATTACTTTAATTAAACAAGACTCAGCATTTTGAAAACTGTTTGATGTTGTTAATTAGAAAAGGCCTGGAAAAACAGCTGCTGAGAATATGGCAATTGTATCATCATCATATCATAAGGATAAAGAAAATTATGTAAAAAAAAAACAAAAAACTAAAGTTTACAAAACTGTGATTTATTTTTGTTCTCAAGTCCCTTTGATTGGACCAATTGGGGAAATGTCCCAGTAAGACTACAGACTGGTGTTTCCAGTTTTACACTCACATCTTTCTCTCTCATTTTTCTTTTTTGTGGCAACAATTTACAATAAGGCTATATTAATTAACATTAGTTAAAGTCAATTAATATAGCATAATATTAGCATTTACTATAATTTAATTAATAATTTACAAACAGTCTTCTTGTTAACCTGGTGGTTTATCTAAATTTAGTTTTATTTCGTCTAAATAAGGTTTAAAATTGTGCCATTGAAGGAATGTCAATCAAACTGCAGTCCATTTATTCAAATTTTTGCACATGCAGGTATTTTCACAATGTTTGATAACAGTTTAGTAGATATTCTACTTGTATTTGATTCCATTAAGCTGTACCATTCAGAGTTAACAACTTTATACTTATATTTATACTTATATTCATACAACTTTGCGATGATTCAAAGGGAACATTCAGATATATTAAACAAACATTAAGAGTGAATAGATAAAAGAGCTGTTTGAACAGATGTTTGGGGCTAAGCTGTCGTCTCACTGGTGAGCCAACAGAGGATTTGTGGGAATGAAGATGTTTTTTGAAGGAGAAAGTACTAAAAGAAACTGGATCTGCAGAGATAAACTGTTCAGAAAAGAGAGTCGGGGAAAATTATGTCAGAAATAATATTGACATGTCGTTTGCTGCTTATATAGATATTGTGTCTTAGCAAGAAGTGCACAGATGGATAATGCACAACTCAATCAGCACGACAAATGAGGGCAGTGAATGTTTCAGCAAAGGAGGAAATATGTTCCAATTTTACATTGCTTTATGGTTCATTTTTCACTTTTAAGCTGCGAACATATGTTCATGTTTTGCTTGATCCCTGAATTGACTGCAAACTCTCCTGACATTAGTAAAAAAAACATTAAGTCAGCTCCTATGCGTGTAATATGAATGCTGTGTGACACACATTGTAGAAAAGTCGCTGCAACATGGATGAAACATACAAAAGTATCTTATCAGATACTGCGTAAGTGTAAAGTGTCATCGTATTAACTTGGCTTCACAATAGCAGAACCCTGAAACTGAAGCAGCTAAATGGAATTCAGCCATGGAATTTAGTGTTTACTTCACTAACTTTCCTACTGTGACATGTAAAAATGTTTCAGGTCATTGTTACTGTTATATACTGTATATTTAACAATCTAAATCAGCGTTGGATTATTGTTTCAAAGTGAGCAGCAGTTCTGTAAATAACCTGCAGGTGGGAGTATTTGCACATCTTATGAAGCGACGGAAAAGCACAGAGTCACGAAAAGTGAGAAATTGAAATGGAAAAAATGTACAGAAGAGGAAAAAAAAAATAGATATGTCAATAAAACGAAGTGAAAGACAAGCAAGGAAGATGGAGGTAAGGATGAAAAACAGAGGCATAGAGGATAATGAGGATGAAGAGGCGGAGTGTGAGGCAATCAGTTTGATGAAAGCTGAAAAGCAGCACGAGCTGCTTTTTGTCAAGTAAGTGAGAATGATTGGGCCATCAATGGATGCTGACAGAAAACCACTAGAATCCAGTCACCATAGTCTGCAAGTGCTGGAAATGCAGACAATGTGTAAGAGAGAGAGAGCGAAAACAACGCGGCCTGCTGATGTCAGCCATCCATCTGTGCCCTGGAAAAGTAGCTTTCCTGATGGTAACCTGTTTTTTTTTTGTGTGTTGTCACGCAGGTTTTAAGCACCTGCGTTTTTGAGTATGTGAGACATGCAGGGAGGAGTGTGAATGCCATCACACACGCCGGAAGACTAAACTCTGCAGCAGAGGCCAGATTTCCTCAGCAGAGTGTATTTTAGGCTGTATTGATTGGAGGACTTAGTTTCTCTGACTGTGATAGGAACAGGAGGGGAAGAGGTGGAGGACAAAGCATGAATTGCTGCAGGAATAATAAAAGCAAAAGCACACCATGAAGAGTAAAGAAAAGGCAGAGAGGAATGTATGATGCCGGGTTGTGGGAGTTGGTGATTGAGTAAACGAGAACACTGCATGCTGAAGGGATGTGCATATTCTCCCTTCGTCAGTATATACAGTGTATAAATACATGTACAGTATTTGTGTGTTTAGTAGAGAGAGAAAGAGTGGAGCAGAGATCTTTGTTGTTCAGGAAATGGGGGAAGGGCACACATGGATGTTTCAGCAGCCAAGTCAGATGTGATTAATGTTGTCGTTGCCTTGCGCACTCTAGGATACACTGTCTGTGTGTCCGTGTTGTTCACCAGAGCGCTGCTGGACTTCCATGGAAGTGATGAAGAGCAATTAAATGGCCATCTTTTAGATAAACTGATGCTTTTCCCAGCAATAGTGGGCCGACAGATTAGAACGTCTCCTGCTGACCTGCCCGGTGCTCTTTGCTGGTTCTCATTTGTGTTCACATCCTAGGTCACATTAGACAATTTTAATGGCCTGCATTGTGCTGAATTACACAATCCTGTTCTACCTCTGTGTCCAAGTTATGCCTCATTAACATTTAGATTAGACGTAAGCGAGTCACTGTAGTTTAAAGCCATTCTCATCCACTTGCACTGTTGTTGTAAAGATGAAGGTCAGGAGGGAAGGTATCAAAAGTCAATACAGGCAATGACAGTTTAAATAATAGTGCACCATATAGTAGTTTTGGTATGAATGTCATTATTGTGTGCAGAATAATACAGCAAGTGTCCTTTCACTGGCTTATTCTCTGTGTCTCCATGCTTCTTTTGCTTGCTTGTCCTTTCCTGTATTTCATCTCCGTGTTTGCACTTAAAATCTAATCCTGCCCTCTGCATACACAATATCTAATGCTTGTCTGCCCACTCAATCCTGGAAGAAGCTCCCTTTTTAACCCACTAAGGAATTTCGTCTGGGAGATTTTCCTTATTCAGTATCTCAGGATAGAGGGTGTTGTGTGTTATAAAGATTGCAAAGTCCCTTGAGCCACATGTGTGATCTGTGATTTTGGGCTGTACAAAAAAAGATGACTCAACTCGTGGACACTATGGAAGCCGTGTCCTCAAATAAGTTGTAGCTCTCAAAGATAGCAAAAAAAAGAAAAATTTTGGTGACAGTTAAACAAAATGACATCTCTTACAATAATTTGGGGTATATAGTCTTTATAATTACAGCTTTATACGTCGAAACTTGTAAAACAATCTCTCTTGAGTTGCAAAATACTAATCGTGTTTATCTTACAATAACTGCACAACATCATGTATTGATTTAATTTTAGAAATAAAGTGCTCCTCGGGTGCTCAGATCCATTTTGCTGATGTAATGCTGTTAATCAGTACTGTTGCTAAAAATTTTAATTCAATCTTTCTTTATTGCAGGACACTGAGACTTAGACAACACATTCCCACAACTGACTCTTTTAACTCTTGAGTGTGGTTAAATGCGGGGTTTTGTAGTTTGGCATTACGAGCATAATACTATTAGAGACCAGGACCCAAATGTACATTCACATTTGGTTGTGGGGGAATTATTTTGTGACCTCCAGACATAAACATTTTTTTTGATGATGTTAGTTTAGTGCTAAATATCTAACTTAAGACTTTTTAATACTAAATAGATGTCGAACTGCCTAAGTTAATTTTTATTTGGCCCTATTGCCTTACCATCAAACACCTAATCCTCATGAGTGTATTTTGCTGCTGAGAGTAATGATGCTACAAGGACCCTGTGAGTAGGAAGGTAGATAGTTTACTGGGATAAGTCATGGCTCATGTATTATGGTATGTTGCTATGAATGCCTGTGCTTTGAGAGTCCTTTTGTTTGCCTCATGCAGCCCCTTCTGGTCTCTCTCACCCACTGAAAGTAGGTCAGATATCCTCCACATAATTTATGACATCAAAGTTTTAACAGCTGCTCTTTTGGGACTCCAGTTGATTTTCTGAGGTTAGATTAAGCTGTTTGTGTCTCCTCAACCAAAAATCTCTTGACACACAGTACACAGACAGACCCTTTGGTTTAGATGAGTTGAAACAATCTTGTGGAGGGACCGGAGTTGATAATTCAGTGCCCTGAAATGTGTTTCACCGTCAGCAGTTGCTCAGCTGATTTACTCCCTCTCACGTTCAGTCTCTCCCGCTTGCCTGTCCAGACAGTTATTAGAAGGAGTGAACCTCTCAGTCACACACTGTATTACGTCCCCTGCAGGTCCGGCCTCTTCCCTCCTTCTGATGTAGGTGCATCAACAGCACCGTTGCTGTTACGAGATGACACAGTCAGGCCTTGAGAGTCGATCCTGCTCTTATTGAAAAAAGCCTGTGTTGAGGTCAGATATGATAACATGAAACTTTAAGTTAGTGATTTTATTACAGAAAAATAAAGAAAAGAAAGTATTTTTTTATTGTTTCTTCTGGGTCTATACAAGACTAAGATCTTACAGTTTTGTGGGGCTACAAGCGTGCACAGCGCTGCTAGTATTAGGGACTATCATGCTCACAATGACATGCTAATGTGCTGATGTTTGCCAGAGAAATAAATGAATAACCTTTCTTTCATTGCCAGAGGAGCCTAAACACACATATTAAATGACCTTTGCTACCTGCTGTTGCATTCACAGTTTAGATGTCACACAATAACTTCCCCTTTTACCTGTCACTTGTGTGAACCATAAAATTATCAGTTCTGTTTGAGTTGCACTAGTGTATTTGTTTTGTGATTTTTCTTCCTTTAAGGAGCAATTTGTGAGATGACCTTTCAATGTTGAGAAGACTCTTGTAAATGTTGCAACTTTCCACTGTGCCAGCATACTGTTATCTGTAACTAGATGCGTATGCAGTCTTCAGGTTGACTGGAAATAAAGTACACGTGTCAGTGTTTATATGAACCTTTTAGACTCTATTGTGGATTAATTCCTGTCGCAGAGCCGCCCAATAACCAGGATAGGCACGCAGATGGTGGCAGGATCATACGGAGGATTGACCTTGTTTCCTCTTCAGCTCTGGGGTTGATTGTGCGTAATCCTGTCCCACTGACAGGCTGACTGATCCTATGTGGATAAAACAAATGTCAGCAGTTTCTTTTTGCTCTCTTGAAAAAAAACCCTCCCAAAAAAACCGGTTCAGTTAGAAGATGACCTTCAAATGCCTCCTGAGAAACGAAACAGATGTGGGCCAGGATTTATGCACGGTTACTTTGATTTCCTCAGACGTTGGAGAAAACGAGCACGCGCAAACTAGAATTTGGAACCATTTTTAACCAACCCCAAAAATCTCAACTTTTGTGTTCAGGGAAGTAAACTACAAGAGAAGTTTGATGTTGCTTTCACCAAGTCCACATTAATACATTAAAAATCACTTTTTAAAATCAAAACAAGGTAGTGCGAAGGCACCATTTTTGTCAGTTGTCTTGCCAAAGCCTAAAATCCAGGCCAGTGATCACTTGTTTTTTTGTTTGTTTGTTTTTTTGGCTCTGTTTTTGCTCCAGTATGTTCATTAGCTGGGTGCTAACTGTGTTTGCCTGCTGTCGGTGCTGAGCAGGTAGTTTACAGCACTTTCCACAGCTGCTTCTCTTCCTGCTGCAGTTAAAGTAAAGTAAAACTCTGAGCTGAAATTCAACAAACAGCTGCAGATTCAGGCCATAATTTTTTGAAGGTTCAATACTACAAGCCACACCTCCCACATTACAATTTATCATTTTGTTATCAGAAAAATAATTTTTATAGCCATTTTAGATGAGTATGTATTTTTTCACTCAATAAAAACAAAGGATTTGAGCGGGATCATGGGAGTTTTTGTCTTCATAGTTAAACTACCACTATTGCACACACGGTATATGCACAGTGTAATTCTGTTTATAATCAAACCGTGAGTGTGTGAGTGCGTGTGTGTGTATACCCTCTGGATTCACTGGCGGACAGCAGGAGGGGGTGACATTAGGGGAGGTGTGGACCCCACCTGCCGCCCGCTGGGTTGTAGGTGGGGTTTAGGGACTCATGGGAGGGATCCTGGACAGAAGTGGACACAGCCCAGTTTAAGATGCCTTTTCTCGTGTGATCGTGCAGACGGAAAGATACAGCCACACAAAAACCAGACCTGTCCCTAATCTTCATCCTAAATCTGCCCCAGAATGAGATTAACAATAATCCGGATCCTTTCAGACAAAACAGCAGTGGGACTCGCCACTTTCAAGGCAAAAACACAAAGGATGTTTACAATTTATGCTCTGGGACAGCATGAAACTCCTCTTTCTATTTCAATCAAAATGCGGGACGTTGTGGCCATTTAGTGCTTGAAAAGTCTGAACTGTGACTGTATATTATCTTAACAAATACCTTCACATTCTAGTTGTAAATACTGCCTGTAGTTGCACACTGAGACTGGTGTGTACAAACAGAGTAAAGGTCAACACTTGTGTATTTTGAAATGAAACACCCTTGTTATTTTGCGGAACAGCTATCGCATTGTGCAAAGACAAAGAGCACCTTGTTATCCCACATAATCCCAGCTGCTTTTGAGCTCAACGGCTTTTCGGTATTGTGTCATAAGTGAGGGTGAGTGCAACACTTTTCTGAGGCAGAGGAGGGCCGCAGCTCTGAGGTCGGCAACACAAAGGCCTTGAACCAGAAACTGATGGAACCCTTAAAAGGTGCTTCACTGCATTCCCTTCATCTTCCTATCAAAGGCCAAATCTAGCCAGGCCACCTCTGTACCACAAAGGATCATGAGACATACCTGCGCAGGGAGATCTCCACACACCTGCTGGGCTGCAATAAAACCACAGAGAGAAACAAACGCACCCTTTCATGCTCCCTGCTGCTTTTGTGCTATTCTTCTTGTTGGATCCATCTTGTGATCCACCGGAAAGAGGGAAATGTTTTAGACGCGGAACATAAGACCCCGTTTCTCTTTCTTCTTTTGCTTTGTTATATTTTTCCCCGCAAGCTTGAATTATAAATAATGCAAAGAGGCTCCCCTCACCCAGTTAGAGCTGACTGGGTGTCCCCGTTTTTACCCTCACTTTTTAATTTGCTCCCCTGCTCCACACCCCCGCACCCTCCTCAAGCACTCTGTTTCTTCTCTGTGATCCCCCTCCCCCTTATTCCCATTTATTCCTCTCTTTTGTCAATCCCCTGGTCTCCCTTTCATTTTCTCCCCCTCTTGTCCTTGTTTTAAGGATTCCTTGGTCCCCGTCAGTCTGCAGCGTGGCAGATAAGACAGACAGAGGAGGGAATCCTAATCATGTTTAGCCCCGCCAGAAATCGCCTGCCAATGTTCGAATGTCTGGCTGAAGGAAAAAAGGATCACATACCTCAGCTGTATAAAATCATATAGAAAATGCTAAATGTTGGCTGGGAGAACCAGAGACGTGTATTTTGCTTTTCCTCCCCTCTTTTCTCCTCTCTATTCTTCCTTCTTCTCCTCTTCCGCTCTCTCTAACTTTCTTCTCCTCTTATCTCATTTCCTCCTCTCCCCATTCCCTTCCCCTCTCCTCCTTTATCTCCGCTCACTCCTCACTATCCCCATCTCTCCTCACTTTCGCCCAGTCCTTTTGATCTTCCTCCCCCCCCCCTTTAACCCTTTCCGATGCTCCCCCTCCTCCCTCTTCTCTAAAATTGTCCTCACATCACCTCTCTCTTTTTCTCCTCTCCTTCACTACTCTTTTCTCTTCTCCTTTCCTCTCCTTCCTTTCCTCTCCTTCCTCCTCTCCTCCGGTAGAGGGGGAGGAGCTATCCTTCAGGCCCCGCCCCCTGCGCTCTGACTCGTCCGCACTGTGACAGCGAAAGGCTGGGCTGTCCCGAGGTTTATCTAAACACACACACAGTGGCTGTCCGCTCAAGCCCTCTTAAAGCTGTTTTTTTTCCTGGAGATCAGCGAGAGCTAACGACACACAGCTGTCTGTGCTGTGCTGAGACAGGAGGAGAGCAGAGGGAGGGGAGAAGAGAAGCAGGGAGGGAGGAGATCAAGACAGCACCACCGGCAGCTTCCTAACCTCTCTCCTCGCGTCTGTCATTCTTCAGCAGGGAGTGTTTTCTGTTCCACTTCGGGACTTTTTTTTTAATTTCTGTGAAAGAAGGGTTGAGAAGAAGACGGGCCGGAGTTCACATGACATGATCAGAGTGAATGGGTTGCCATGGTGACTCGCCCAGGGAGCCTGACCCGTGCGGAGTGAATGGAGGGAGCGCCTCGGACGTCAAGCGAGCGTTAAAGTAACGTAGGGGAGCCACCGGAGAGAGGAGAGGAGAGGAGGATCACTGAGCAGGAGGCAGAGAATGGAGGAAGGGTTTTCCAGCTACAGCAGCCTCTACGACACCTCATCGCTGCTCCAGTTCTGCAACGGTAAAACAAACTCACCCCTCCTCCCCCATCGCGTCTCTCTGGCCTCCCTGCATGCTCTTTCTCTGGACTTGACATGTCACCAGCTGAGTGGCTGCATCAACTTGACACCAAGTAGACTTGTGTGTGCTAAATGTGTGTTTTTATATGCACACACCTCCTTCTGGCTCCTTGAGTACGATCATTTTGGCTCTGCGGGTAAAAGATGCACTAAGCCATCCAGAGAGCTAATAAACAAAGAGCCCTCGTTATGCATTTCTCTCATGCGACCAGTTTGCTAAAGGTGGCCGAGAAATATCATAACAGAACTGTTCTTCATTTTGCTGAGTACTGGCACAGGGAGAAACCGTACTTCAGGTTGCATATGCTATGGGTGTTAAAGTGAGTGACTCAGGGAATAAGTAAGGCAGCATGACACATCAGTATGACATCAGTTTAAGAGTTATTACCAAGAACCTGCAGTGTATATATTTTATAGCAGACCTGCTAAACTCTTCTCCAAAAGTTTGTCCCAACCTGTCAGAGTGATTCTGCTTTCCAATTAGCCAATCTTGTTCCAGGCTGTCAGAGAGGTTTATTTTGGTGGTACCATCACTGCAGCATACTGTACAGTTAGTGAGCCCCCCTCACAGAGAGGATTATCCCAGACACAATAACAGGGGACCATAATGGAAGCTGTTGCACTTTGAACCAGGCTGCAATGCTGATCTGAGCTGCACTGAGCCCAACAAAGATACATGTTTTTCACATAATGAGTGGAACTTGGGGCCTCCTCATCTCCTTTGTCCCCATGATTGTTCTAGAATGTGTCAGTGTACTTGGCAATTAGCAAGTCTAATATTAATGAAGCGTAAAGTAACCTTAATTGTCAATAGCGGATAATAAAAAAATCAATAATGTGGAGGCTGGGAGAAAAAATGTTGTCCAGCTGATTAAGGGCAAAAGATGTGGAGTGATGTAGAGGCATCTCCCTCCATGGATACGTCGTTCCTCGCTACTTCCATGAATGACTGGTGAGGTGAATCCAGTTAAAAGGTTTTATCCTTATGGGTTTCCTTCATTATAGCAATTGCCATAGAGAAACAGATGAACTAGAGAAGCATACAGTTAAGATACAGGAACAGATGTAAGTGTCTTAAGCTTTAAACAGGATATAATTGTATTCCTGCACCTGGTCCAGCGCCCTTTTTGCAATAAATTCAGATATGACTAATTAAACAGGGGTGATAGAAACATTTAACAAAATAAGACCGTTCCAGATCATTGATGGCATATTAGAAAACTGTGCATATCACAAAATTAAAGGGGCAGCTTTTAAATCCCCAACCACTAGAAGGTAGTGTTTCACCCCTTGGCAATGACGCTGTTCTAGGCTGAGTACATTAAATGAACAATGAGCTATCGTCGAAAATGTACATCAAACTTGTTAAAGCTCAAGTCAAGACTCATCTCATAACACTAATGTCAAGTGTTCTGAATAAAGGCAACTTCTAACTGGTTGCGGTGCAAGAATACGCAAAATGATCGAATTGAAAACTTATCATAGCGCTGTTTTAGTCTACAAGTTGCGTCTGCCTGTAGTTTACTTCATAACTTAACGCAGTTTTAGCAAGAAAAACATCCACATGAAACCATTATATATTATAACTATATACCGACAACCACGTGTTTTTTCTTGCCAAGAGCCGTGGTGGTGGTAAGCCTCACCAATGTTCTCTTTCGATTTGTTTTCTTCTTGTATCGCTCCTTCCCTTTTGCTCAAAAACATGGTGTCTTTCTTAAGGGGACGGGATGGTAATGAATGTTGTTTAGTTTAAGGTTTTGTGAAAACCGAAATTTCCACATGACTGAGAGACTCTTGGGGCAGCTTTTTAGTCACCTCATGTTGCACACTTGAGGAAACAGTGACTCACTATCGCCTCCTGAGACACACATGGTATTAAGTGAAAAATGGGCTGCAGCTAGTTGGTTAGCATGATAATTCAAGTTGCTATCTGTAACACAGTACATAGACATTTTGGGCATAGCATCACAGTGATTTCTTCTTCCTAATTTGTTGATAAGGTTAGTTCATTTTTTTAAATACTCTTTTACTGATTTCAAACAACTCAAGAAAGATAAGAAAATAGCTATGCAGTGTGCAAGAAAACTGGGAAATCCAAACTAAATGATCTACAAGTCAATATTAATAAACTTGAGAGAAGTAACCCACGCCTAAGTCTCTTTTTCGAAGATTCCCTCCATGTGTTTTCCATGTCATAACAGCAACCAGAGAGGCTGTCTGACACTGCAACGTTGTTTGTGATCCCTCACAATGTCATGTTCCCTCTCCGAGAGAAGGCGGATGAAATAAGACATGCGGCTAAGGGGCTGTTGCCAGGGATTTTCCAACCTCCAAACCCCCCTGATTTTTCTCTCTTTCCTTCACATACTCAAAACTAGAACATATTTAACTATAACGATAAGCGAGCTGCACCTGGTTGGCTGTTCCAACAGACTGCATAATTAGGTGAGCCTTAGTTACACTCTGTTTGTGTCTGAGTGTGTGCATATGACCAAAGCTGTGCGTGTTTTTTGTGTGTGTGTGGAGGGGTGGCCTGTAGGCCAAAGTGACATCATATTTCCCTGCCACAGTCCAGCTGAACCCAGATCTGCTGAAAGCAAAAGTCGGTGATGTCATTCATTTGCCTCTCCCTCTCTCTCTCAGCCCGTGTGTTGTGGAGCATCCAACCAGACTAATGTTCAGAGACTAGGTCAGCTAAACTGCAGAAACACATGCAGGCTGCATGTTCTGTTGGGGCAGCTCAGGCTAACTGAAAATTTGGCCCATTAAACACTCAAACACACCGACATATGTGCTGATTGCCGCTGATGAAGGAAGTGATTCCTTTATAAAAGCGTTTTATCTGCGTTAAATCCATGAAATCACATTTGGGACCCACTGGTTCTGGAGAAATGGGCGGTTTTAATTGATTTAGTCCGTGTTGTCCCCATGGTTACAACACTGCTGTTGATTTTATAGCGTTATCAATGTCCTTGCATTAAATTGTCTGGATTCTTCTTCATGTTGAGGAAAAAAGTGATAACATTGAATGGACAATATTTTCACTTTAAAGGACCATCTTGGCCATTTTCCCTACCTTCTATTAGATTACCACTATCTATAATCCAAAACCTGTTAATTATGAATTTGATGTCCTCTGTTCCCATTGATTTTTATTTACATTTTTTAAAGTTGGAATATCCAAAAGAATTGTCTGCTCAGCAGCAGCCCTTTTATGCAATAAAATGAGTCAGTAATATAAGTTATTTCTACACTGTCCTGTCTGTCTCTATATCTTCTGACTGTACAACATTAAAGGAATTATTTGTGAAATATAAATGGCAGATATTGAAGCATATCCTATTCATCCTATGTATACACCATTAAAGGACAATAATATGAACATTTGAGCTTGATGGATTACACTGAATCAGTGATCTACTGGTTGTCACTGGGTAAGTCCACCACTGAAACTGAACCGTCACAACAACTTCTGGTGCGTTCAAATGCAGTTTGTCCAATAACTAATGACGGTCCTGTCAGCCTCAGGTGTACAGTGCTCGGGGTTTATTGCTAATGCTATTAAATGTTATCATGCTAACATGCTAAACCAATGTTATCCCCTATTTAAATAGTTTCTATTACACATCAGCATGTTAGCATACTTGAACACATGACAGTGGCTGTATGGATGGTAAAAACAATTACAGCAAAATCAAGACATAATGTGATTTATGTTCATTATCTGTTGATGTGCCAAAAGCTTCTGATGTGTTTAATTAGTAAATCTGTTAATAGATAAATCCATTTTACTTACAGCGCTCTAATACCAACTGATAACACAGTCATGTTCATCTCAAAGCTCCCAGCCTCTGTGTCATTTAGATATCCATCTGCCTGCATTCATTAGTAAGAACTTATACCTTTTGGGCTAATGATGTCTGCTTAGATTTGGATCAGACGTCGTTTTATCTCCGTGCTGCACTCTCTCGTTTTACAGCCATAGGCAAACTGGCACAGCTCTCACCTCGGCATCCATGATCTAACCGCGTCATGTCAGTGAGACAAACTGGTGAAGAGAAATTAGGAGCAAAATACGCAAGCATATAGGTTTGAATCGGCGGAGTACATGAGGGGCCAGACATATATGGCAGAGTGGGGAAATAATAAAAGCTGGAGGTGCTTTAAATGTTTGTCTGAGGTATTGTGATATACAGTAGAAGTGACACGACTTTTCCTCTTCCTGGCTGCAAATCTATGTGTAACTGCACCCAGACTCAGATTAATGGTGGCACGTGTAGAGGGATTGGATTACACTCCTGCTCACATTACCAAGCACAGCAGCCAAGGAGGGATGGTAGGGAGCCACAGGAGGAGGTGGATGTGTTTGTATGTTTGTTGACAATACGTTTGACTTTTGTTGTCTCCAATTGAGAGACTACAAAGAATTTCAGTTCAAACAGTATTGATATAGCACTTGTGTTTTGATATATTATATAATATGGATGCTTAAAGTGAGAAGTCAAGTAGTTTCTGTTATGCCTTCATGTAGAGTTTAAATCATAGACTATTTCATCTTGAAAATATATTAGTCTCTATATTACTCTCCTTCATTTTCACTTAAATTAACTTCCCTGTTGACAAGCTATTGATGCCCTGATATTTCCTCCACTCACGTCAAACTGCACAAAGGGGAGAGTAATGTCAGTAATGTCCCTCTGCCAGTATTCATGTGTATCTGTAACATGTATCAGGGCAACGTGTATAAAATATCGACCTGAATGGGATAACTCATCTACCGCTGCTGATTCATTTAAAGATTGGCATTGATTTCCCATTGCTGTGTCAGTGGGAGTGCACACACCCCTCACTGTTTCTTTTTTCATCTCACTGCAGCCTGCCTCTGTGTCACTGGATTTCTGACTCTCGCCCTTCCTTCACCTTGCTTTGCGTTCTCAAGCTCTCTCCCTTCTTCCCATCTTCAGACATTCTCACACTCTTTGATCTTGCACAAGTCCCTCAAGAGGAGCTCTGAGTGCTAAAGTGCTTCCCTGTTTTCTTTTTTCTTTTTTTAAATCTCAAGACAGTCAGATATTGAGCATGGCAGTTTGGGCTCCTTTAGTCACGAGCTCTGCTGCACCCCGCCTTATCTGTCACACACTTTTTCTCCTCTTTCTCCCGATAAGGATTTTCTGTGCGCTTTTTCTTTCATGCTGCAGAATAGAGAGCCTTCACTTGCTAACAGTCACACAGAGTGACAGTGTGTGCTCGTTAAAGGTGTAAATCTTTATAGCTATGCTCAGTGTGTGCAGCAGATAGACTCTGGCCCATTGTGCTGCCGGAGAGTGAGAGACCTCCGGCTGAGAAATTATGCCAGTTATGTAACAATCACAGCCCAGCGTCCAGGTGGTGCTCTGCTCTGAACTCTTTGTGAGTCCTCTGTCTTACATTGTAAGTAGGCCACTCTGTACCTTCATATACAGGGCAGAATTGAACTGTATTGTGTGATGTTTGCAAAGATCCTGGGTCCTGTTTCAGATAGTAACATTGGTAGAAATGTATACTGCCCCAGTAATATTGTTTGTTACTGATAACTGGTTGGTTTCTACATGCAGCGCATTACGAGAAGATGTTTTCGGTTTTCGGTTTCGGACTGCAAAAAATCATGGTGGGATAAGTGATACAGATACCAGTAGAGTGCTTCATTTGATACCCAACATATGCACAAATTGCCACCAATGAGCTTCCAATTCTGTCAAATGCACCACGTTCAGCTTCACCACACCAGAGACTATATGGGTTGTAGCTGCTGAAGTCGTGGGCTGGCCACATGTTGAATCAAATTGAAGAACGGTGATTGGCTGGGAGAAAAATCATGAAAATGCAAAAACTTATTCAAAAACAAGGAAATGTATGCATTTGAAAAGCTGCTTTCAGAGATTTAAAATGATTAATTAAATGTCAAAATAGTTCACGTTTCATCTCTTAACATTATTAATTAAGTAATAATTTCAGCTCTGCAACTAATTATTATTTTAATCATTGATTACTCTGGCAATTATTTTTCGGGATTAATTGATTACGCGTTGTCAAAA
>KV751346.1:4939113-4953342 GCA_001698575.1 Mola mola
ACTTTGTAAAAAAAAAAAAAAAAAAAAATACTCATCACATTTTTGCAGAGCCCAAAGCATTGCATCTTTACTCCAAGTTAAAAACCGGAAGAAAAGGAGCAATTTTTGACATTTAAGCTGGAGCCAAGAAATGTTTAATAATTTTATTCGAAACAAGACTGAATCAACTATTTAATCATCACAATAACTGATGATTCATTTTCTCGCGAACCCTATTGATCATTAATTGTTGCAGCTCTACAGCTCTGTAATTTTTTGCAGCAGTTCTTACAAAAAATAAATTCACACATGAGTGAACAAATCCAAAATTGTTGTTACTGTTTATTATATTTAGGGAAGAATGTAACTTCAACCTGTTACAATGGAGGCAGTCAAATAGGCAATATTGACATATAATATATACAGTTAATAATATTCTGACACCAGTATCATAATCTTCTCTGAACTTACTTCCCTCTCCGCAGATTCTGCACTCCCTGCCCCTACCCATGAAACTCACCCTAAAATTGTATCATTTTTAGTTATATCTCCTTCTTGACATTGCACTGACAGTTTTAGTTATAGCTTGGTAAGGTTGCGATGCATTGAAACAAGGTCAGAGTCAGTGTGCTCATGGAAACAGCCCCTTGGCCAGCCGACGGGTGGGAGATGCCATTTGTTGCCTGAACTGAAGGGTGGTTTCCCTCGCTCTTCCTCTCACTCCTGCTCGTGTCTTCTCCTGCACTGACACACATTCGCACAGCCTCATCCCATGACCCACTAAAACAATCAGGCATGTAAAGCAGGAGTGTGTGAATTCCAGTGCTAAATATATATACTGACTCTGCGTGCGTGTAACTAATGCTCATGGTAGTCCAACGTTAAAGGAAAGAAGAGCCGTTTGGTTATCTGAGTGTATGTGTGTGTATGTGTGTGTTTTTCAAGTTCAGTATTTGTGTGTATGTGCATGCCACAAAAGGTCGGGAGAGGAGCCACGCTGGCTGCATGAGTCCTTGAACAGGATGTCAGGGATGCATAAAAATACCATGAAAGCGCCAGAAACAGAATCGTGTGGGATACTTCTGCTCTACATGAAAACACTGAACACTGAATGTGCTCATCAGAGCGTTCTACCTGTGGGGGAGGGTGACTGGCAATAAATCACACAAGTCAGCAGAATCCCAAGGAGGTGCCATTATTTTTAGTCTCTGTTTGGTATTCAGAGTAGCCTATCCTTCTCAAGTAGAGGGACACAAGAAAGGGAAATTAAATTCTGATTGTTTTTTAAAAATGCAGCGAAGGCCAGTGATGTGTTTAAATATTTTAAATTAGCATACAGATGAGCTCCAGCAGAGATCATTAGTGCCTGCGTGAGCACAGGTGTGTGCCTCCATTCATGTGTGCACACACATATCTGTGCATATCACGCCTTAACCTCCCTGCTAATTAAAGATCAATTACTTTACCGTCACAAGGTGAGTGTTGGCTCAGTCCTATTTATATTAATTATCTCCATAAACACGCACTGTAAAAAGAAAATATTTATTTCAACATAGAAAAAGTTAAAATTTTAAGTTCACTGTACTTAAAATCACAAATTAGAATGACTAAAATGATTCAAAATTAAATGAACATGTCTTTTGTGTGTGAAATTTCAGGGCAGTTTTTTACTAGTTTTTACAGCGTGTTGTCTTCAATGGTCCACTGATTTGATCGTGCATCCCCTCTCAACCCCGGCCAGGATTTGGCCTAGTGATGTGAACAGATATAATTAACCTCTTGGTGCTGCCCAGCAGGGTAATTGGTCTCTTACACCTGCGGTTAATGGAGGAAGGGAGAGGGAGGCCCCACCTTTGTGCATGTGTGTGTCCACAGTTGCATGTGTTCAGCCTGTCGGTAACAGATGGAGAGGGACAAGAGGAGAAAGCCGCCAGAAATACCATTAAAAATGCATCAAGAAACCAGGTGCAGAGATGAAGGATTTTTGAAAACGTATTTCTTGCTATTATTGTCACTTTGTTGGTTCTGATAAAATGTTAAAAAAAAAATCCCTGTTTCATGCGGTTGATTAACAAAGTTGCAATGAAGCGTCTTCGGTAGGCCAGCTGGACCATTAGATTAACCAAATAAATGGTTGAACATTTGATAGCTACAATTTAGTATGTTTCAGAAATCTTTAGAGGTCAAAGGCTTTTGTCACATTTTGTGCAGCTGTTATGCAGCTAAAGAACAAGAGACCAAGTTGCCAATAACTGATTACAGTTAAAACAGCATAAAAACCTGTTAAACTCACTTACTTGTAATGTGGTAATGTGTTAGTAAGGTGTATTAATTACTGAAGTCGGTGAAGGCAAATATTAACAGTCTGATAAGTTCAGGAAATAATATGATTCTATGGCAATGCATGTCAATAAAAAAGGGGAAAATTAGGAAAAGACAGCACTTTCGCTATATCACAATATACTGTACATTGTATATATTGCCCAGCCCTAGGACACATATGCTAATCCCTTTTCAACAATTTTCAATCTGATGTTATTAAATTAAGATATTTCAATATTGATTTAAATGCAGAAGCACATTTTGAAAAATGAATAAAAGCCAAGAGTTTCAGGTTTACAATCAATATTTAACTTAGAACAAACAATTAATTCAATTAAATATTGTCCCATTGTGTTGCAAACATTTATGTATGTCTTTAATTTTCTTCAAAATGAAATCAAAAGTAACTTAATATATGAGGTTAACAAGACCAGTTTACAGGCATTTTAATGAGATAATGAGAACGTGCTGTTGATGAGTGGACCGCGAGTCGGTCTGCCTCCTCT
The DNA here is from genome assembly GCA_001698575.1 of Mola mola. NCBI lineage: Eukaryota > Metazoa > Chordata > Actinopteri > Tetraodontiformes > Molidae > Mola > Mola mola. The sequence continues at coordinate 4,941,921 of KV751346.1, forward strand.
GACAGGTCTTGTCTTCAGGGATGACACATCACATGTGTGATGCTGGAACACACAGTGATGACAGATATCCGTCTCACAAACAGCCAATCTGCCCATTAATTTATTTACAGAACAGCCTGCCGTTGAGTCTGATTTTATTTGGTCTGCGCACATTCATTCCTGTCTGACTGTGCTGAGGGCTGAGACTTATCAGTATTTCTTAAAGCTCTGTTTGTTTGTGTACTGTATCAACTCTTTTCATCGCTCCTCTCAAAGGCAAAAAAATATGCTGCCAATAAAGCTGGCCACTGTGGCATAATTACATAGAAGATCTTCAATCGCCTACTGTGATTTTTATTTTTATTGCCTTTTTGTTCGTTTCGATATGATTCACAGGGTAAATAAACAAACACACACACTCACAAGCTGCATAGAAGCTGACTGGTCCGATTGCTGCGCTATTGGAAGAATTTAAATAATGGCTCAGGATCTGTTAAAATTTCTAAAACTATTTCAAACATCAAGTGTAAGACTCCAACTACAAGGACGTCTTTGTCTCAAAAACTGTGATTTCTGGGTGATGTCATTGTTCTTGTCTTGTGATGATGGGAAAGCCAGAAGACAGAATTGTAAATCATCATGTAATAACTCCTGAAATGCATTGGGACATACAGTGTGAGTCAGAGAGTAGATTACAGCACACTGACCTGTATTCCTCCCATATGTAGATGAGAACTCTGTCATTCCTAATTCAAGTATCTCCATAGTGTTATAATATATATTTTTGATATAATTATATGTAGAGAGAATTATTTTATATAATTTTTAGATTATAGACAAGGCAAGGCAGGTTTATTTGTATAGCACATTTAAACAACAAGCCAATTCACGGTGCTGGACAAACTATAAAAAAAACACTTTAAACAAAAGAAAGCATTAAAACAAACACAAAAAATAATTTAAAGATTCAAAAAATAGAAAATGAAGATATAAAAACTGAATAGTAAAAGCTACAGTGCAGTGTAGGCTGTGGCAAATAAACGAGTCTTCAGTTTTGATTTCAAAATAACTCAAAGTATCAGCTGAGCCCCAGTTTTCTGGGACTTTGTTCCAGACGTGTGGGGTATAATAACTGAATACTGCTTCTCCATGTTTAGTTTTGATTCTAGGGACAGAAAGTAGGTCTGTCCCAGATGAGCTGAGGGGTCTGGATGGCTCATTACAGAGCAGCAGATCGGAAATATAGTTTGGCCCTGAACCCTTTAGTGCTCTGTAAACTAACAGCATTACTTTGGAGTCAATTCGTTGACAGACAGGAAACCAGTGTGAAGATCTGAGACCTGGACTGATATGATCCACTCTCCTGGTCTAGGTGAGCACTCGAGCGGCAGCGTTCTGGATCAGCTGCAGCTATCGCATGGATTTTTTAGGCTGACCTGTAAACACGCCATTACAACTGTCGAGCCAAATAAAAATAAACGCATGGACGAGTTTTTCTATGTTCTGCTGAGACATCAGCCCTTTGATAGGCTGACTTTGTGACAATCCTAATGTGACTGTTAAGGTTTAGGTCTGATCCCATGACTAAACCTAGATTTCCGGCTTGGTCTGCTCACTTTAGATTATTTATCTGACAAAATGTAGAATATAATTTCATAGTATACTATTATACTGTATCATTAATATTATTGTTACTTCCTCATGCACAGTACAACACTGTTACATTGTCTATTACTGTTTTGTTTTTTTTCTTATACTTTTCATGTCACCTCATTCAAATCCTTTAAGAGAATCTTATCTCATGGCTGGAAATTGTTAAAATAGCTTTTCATTCCTTTAATTTAATTAAAGTTATAAGGCCTAAGGCGACAGGCATCATATAATTTTATTGCATAACTCAAAGTGCAGATTTATTGTGCCCACTCCCAAAAACTGAGGGCTCATCCTTCGCAATAAACCTTTCCGTTGGCCTTGGGTCTGTAATTGTGTAATGATCGCGGCTCCTGCCACTGTATGTTGGCGTTGTCTTCCCTCCAGATGGCAGATAGAAGATTGACTGATGTTCGGGCTGGTGACAGCCTCTGGAACACATGCTCTATGTGTGTGTGTGTGTGTGAGACAGTTCAAACACCATGGACATCTGGTTTCCCAGAACAAGACTGTTGGATGGATGTAGTGCAAACACCCACAAACACACATATTTGATAGAAGAAGTACTCCGCCTCCTGTTCCTTGGGACAAAGCCCTGCTTCATGTGGAGACAGTATGAGACTGAGTAAAAGGCTTGTGTCAGAGTCTGACCCTATGCGTTTCTTCCCTGAAAGTCACACCAGAGAGGAAAGTCTTTCCTCAGCAGTTTGTTACATCTTAGTGGTTATATTTTGAAGTCAAAAGGAGAAATTAGTGCTTAGTTCTTTTTTAACAAGAAAAAATGTTGTTGTCTTTCTAAAAGCTCCAGTAATGTAATCAAAGGGAGCTTAAATGAAAGGAAAGTTAGAGAACTGTCAGTAAGTTCTTTTTTTGTCAGAACTGTCACTGTCTGAAGAACTAATGAGTAAAAGTTATCTAAAGGCCATGAAAGGCTTTGACTTTTTCTGCATGCTGGGAGAGAGAGAACCCGCTGCGTGGCTGCTTCATCATTTTTTGTTAGTCTCATGTATGTGGAAATTGTAGGAATGGGATGTGTCCTGGGTTCTGAATGGATTATTATGATTTTCCTTTCCTTGTTAAAGCAAAGGTTAAATTATAAACTTCTAGAGACAATATAGCGGGAGTCACGTTTCCAAAACCAAAGCACAGCACATATCATTCAGGCAGTCTTTGATATTTAATTCAGCTGCAGAGAAAAGTGGTAGACATAGCACAGAGGTAAACTGCTGCATTTGCTCCTGCTCACAAAACTAGTACGATAAGAAACATCATCCTGATGTAGATTTGAGGAAGGGCTGTCTCCGAGAAAAACTTCCTTGATGGAATAACATCCCACAGTTTAACCATGTAACCCATGTTTCAAAACCCCTTGTATGTCCTGTCCAGATTACATTGACTTGCTGCTGTCAGTCGTTTAGCTTAGTCCATTTTTCGCTCCGGCAAGATGAGCACTCATGTTGTTTGCGTTATCACAATATGGTCATGTCTGGCTTATATATAGAAATATATTAATTGTTTGGAGTAAAATTTACTTTTAAAATTGTCCTATAAAAAAAATGTGATATGTAGACAATATGATTTTTTCCTCACCCCAAGTAAACTGACTCTGTTATAAACAAAAAAAGTAGTACAGTGACAACAGTTTTATGAGAGAATGGGGAAATGAGGAGAGAGGGAGGTGAGGAGGTCAGCAATGGCGTAAGAGGGAGAATACAAATCCGGCCTGCTGCTAAGCCCAAACCCCTTGAGCATGGGGATCACTAACACCAAGCGAGATCAGCTGCACATATCCAGCATAATCCCTCCAACACACCGCCAACACTTCCTGTCCGACCGAGAGGAGTGTGTGCGCGTTTTGTCAAGGCAGCGTGAAGGGATTTTGGTGAATGTACAGTATGTGTTTGAATTAACAAAGAGTTATTCTAACTCAGTGGGCTTCTCACTTTCTTTTCCCCATTTCCCAAAGACTTTAGTGACTGTCCCAAAACTTCAATATCGCAAAAGCAAATGTGCTGATTAAAACCATAACATAGGTCACATGTTTAACAGGTCATTTACAAAGGTTTTTCTGATGGCAGAATAAATCCCTGAATTAGACCCATATCCTCTGTAGAAGCTCCAACGTTATCTCTCAGCACTTGAACATGTGTATGAGCACTTCATCAACACTGCACACTGGTGCCAGCAGTTCTTTGATCGCCGCATACTCAACAAATAAGACCTGCTCATCTTTTGGTTTTGTTTTTTGTTTTTCAGTTTTTACCAGGTGAAGGTTAATTTTAGAGTGTATGTCTGTTCCTGTCATAGATCATTTTCAACAATACGATTCTTTTGGTTTGTCTAACCAACCAAGGGATTGCTGACGAATAAAAAAAAAAAATGTCTGACAGCAAAAAGAAAAAAGACAAAAAAATGCACCTTTCCTGACCCCCGTACACAATAATTGTTTACTGTCTCTTTACAGATACACAGAAATGCTGATGGTGTTGGTTGCATCACATGTTCATTCATTCAGCAGTTCAGGAGATTCTGCTTGTGTGTTTGTGGCTACATCTCTGATCTTGTATGTTTGCGTGAAATGTGTGCGTGCGTGTGAGATGGGGCAGCTGGACCATCCCATTTGACCTGAGTTCGAACCCAGCACAGATGCTTCTGACGCGAGGAAGGACGGCTTTAGCATGTTCGTAGAGGAGCAGAGGATCTCTCGTGGGGGTCATTTGGCCTCTCTTTATGGTCTTCAACGCAGACACACAGTTTTTATGACCAACAGTAACGCGCATACACACAGCTCCTTCTTTCTCCCTTTCATCCTTCTGTCAGTGTTTGCGTGACTGTTTCTCTCCCTGCATTGTCTATCTTCTCCTATTTAATCTCCGCTTGGGATGTGTGAGGGTTTCCCCTGCTCTCATTCACCTCCGTCTAATTATAGCTCAAACCCCAACCAGCAGGAGCCACCAGAGGCAGCCTGTGAAGTGAGTGTCTGTCTATCTGATCTTCTCAGCTGATTAGCTAATACACTTCTGTCAGGTCATCAACTATCTGCTGCACTGACACATGGGATTGATGGCACCTTAAGTAACTTTTTCTTCCCGCTCCATTTCAGTCTTTCCGTAATATCTGACTCGCCGGGTTCTGGCAATTTTTCATTCTGCTGACATGTGCCTGATGGATGACTTCAGTCATGCTTTGGACAAACTGCAATTTTCTAAGCGCTGCCATTTTTGTGGCATTTTTCATGTGCTGTGCTCTGAATCCTATTAAAATCCAGTGGCCACACATCCATGCTTTTTCACCTGTAGCCAGAATAGCACTGCTCTATGAACAGCACTGTGAATTAGTCAATCCGCATTTATAAAGTCCACCTCTGATGAAAATCACATTTTTGGCCTCATTATGTCCACGTGATGTTTCTTTATGTGCTATGACACCCATCATGACTGACATAAGCTGAGAATTTCTGCCTTTGTTCTACCATCCACCGGTCTCCAAAAAAATGAATTCAGACAGTTCAGGTCATCTACGTAGAAGATGTAAGGACCCAATCCTGGCAACTTGCGATGGGATGGGGCTTAACGTTGCAGAACTTGAACTTATCATTCTGATGCATCGACTTGTAGGTGTGTTTGTACAGTAGCTCTTCCTCTTCTTCATGTATTGTTGAATTACTCCAATGTTAGTACTTGCCACTGTGCAGCGTATAGTAGACTATTTAAACGTTGGACGATGACTTTAGGAAGTTACCTCCAGGGGATGAATCCTAATGGGTTCCCATGACTGACCTTCACCAACACCATGAGGTTGGATGGTTCCATAAAATGTGGTGAGGACATGCACAGTCCCGTGCAGATGATTAATGCTACTGATCATCTTGATTTTCCTTTAGTACCATCATCATGCTAACATAATCATTTCTCCAATACTTTGGTTTTTGATTGAATACCAGTTCAAATTATATTTGTCCGGAGCTTGTGTGTAGCCTCAAGATGGTAAAACTTGTTGAAAAATACATGTTAAAAATAATGCATACTAGCACTGTGAGTTTTTCTGACTAACAACACTAGCCAGACAAGCTAATGAAGCTAGTTTAGCATAAAACTCTCTTCATATTACCCACCTGGGCTGATTGGCTGCCATATATATTAGCTTTTGTTCTGACAGGTTTTCAGACTCTGTTCATACAGCTCAGGGTATTGTTGCACCAAAATGATCAACTTTTTATGGTAGATGTTGGCCATGTTCTCTCCTTGCGTGAGGCTATTGAAGCGCTATGTAAGATACAGTAGTGAATTCCATCATGGAGGAGAGCAAAAATTTAACCTTTGAGGAGACTGCCTTCTGCCTTTGCCAACGCCATTATTTTTTGCAGGTCTCCTCAAATTTTAACCACCCTGCTCTCGTCTGCCTGATTCTGTGTGAATGCAGCATTAGTCTTGTTTTATTATGAAGGGTATTCACTGTCCCATCTTCATTAACTATTTTCCCTGTCAGTCTCTAAATCACTACCTCCTTTACTTCTTAGCATTAAATTAAATTGTGCATGTCCCTTGATTATGATTAGGCCCAGACTTCCAGTGGTTGGTTGTTTAACAACTCTGAATCATTGGCCTTGGGAGTGATGGCTCTCCAGAGGGCACAATCAGCAGCAGCTGAACTGGCCAAAGCGGCGCACCAACAGGCCGCCTGCATTCCGTTTTGAAATTTAAACCAGTTGGCAAAAATGCTGTATGCTATCTGCATCCAGCAAGCAGGTGGTCCTGCCAGCAGTGTGATATCAGTGTTGGATTTCTGTCTCTGAAAAACAGGAATTGTTGTCATGATGTTGTGACAGGCCATTTCCTGTACTGTCATCTCTGTGATCTGTTAGTTTTCTGAAAACAGCTTAAACTGCCTGAACTTTCCATAAAGTCACTTTTGCTTTATTGTGTGGCTTCTCTGCAACACCAAGAGAAAAGAGTTTTGCTTTGTGAGACAACTGGTATCATGTCATTTCCTCAGACGGAAGTTATTTCACATCATTTGTCTTCAGTTCCTTCTATATTCACATCCTCACATGTGTGTTTATGTATAGCTCTCAACAACAGCAGAGTGTTGCCTCAGAAGATATTTATACATGAGATCACCCTGCAGTGCTCAAAATGTGAGAGTGCTCTCTGTGAGGAATATTTTTGTCTTTTTGCTTTAGTTTACTGATCTTTTTGGCTGATGCAAGTGTAGAGGAGGAGAATTGAGTCAGTGTGCGTGTGCGCTACCCAAGCTTTGTTATTGAAGGCAGTGAGGTCAGCAATGAGGTGCAGATGAAAGAAGGGACGGGTGTGGTTATTGTAAAGCAGGAAAAGTCAACTTTAGACTGTGTCTGTTTTCCATTTGCCCTTCAATGAGTTCCTGCGGCTGAACTGATAGACAAGCACTTAGCAGCAGGTGGTCTTGCCATAATGGTCAAGGATGGTAATGGGGAGCAGCATGTCGCAGTGCATTAGCAGATAGATCTGTCTTAGAATGGTGACCCAGCCACACTGCGACCAGACAATAAAGCCTGATAAAGACAGAGAGAGAGATGCTTTGACAGAAATTAAGTAATTTAAGCAGCCAGCTGACAGGTGTGAGTGCAGCAAGAGGAGGTTGTTGGGGGTGAAATGATTTGCTTTCCTGGGGATGAAAGAAAGGCATGAGTGTGGGGGCGATGGATTGGTTGTCAACTGAAGATAGACATCTCTATGATTTGGCCTCTGTGGACAGAGGTCATGTGGCCGAGACAGTGCTGTCACATCAAGAGCCAGTTTAGCTGTATCAGTATCACACCTCCAATATGCTTGTTTGTTTGAAAACACCAACCAAACTCAAGCTCTGCTGACCTTTCCCTGACTTCTTCCTGCCTGTTAACATTTTATTGGGCGTTTACTTGCCTCTGAGGCTTTCAAACCGAGGACTGGGGTGACAAACAGAGGATGTTAGCCCGAAGTCATTGAATCACGGCTGTGACAAATGACACAGTCATTGTATCTCAACAGCTGACGGTATCATCCTGACATTGTGTTGGTGTTGGAAGCAGAGCCGCAACAGATTCTGAACAGATTATAGCAGTTTTGTCAAAGGTGATCATTCTGACATGTGAATATATGAACAGGGACTGCTTCTCAGACAGCTTCTCAGGTGAACAGGAAGTTATGAAGATACAGCTTTATCTCTGGAGGAGGCCCCCATCAGTTTGAGTTTAGAGACTGGCATTGTGTTTTATGTAGGAAGACACCATTTCCTTTGAGTGGTGAGTAGGTGAATGTATAAGCATGTGCACTAAATCACATTCCTCGCTGCTGAGTGTGTAATGCATTAGATTATGCAGCTGCAGTTTTCATCTGACTCCATTTCTGTAGATTCAGAGTTTTCATTTTGGAGTCTCTCTGGGTGGGCTGGCACTCTGTCGATGTATTTCAGTGACATTTTGTGTGTGTTAATAAAAAAACACCAGTCATGTCTATGACAATGACTGACATGAATGGACATCAGAGGATACCTTGGATGTTTGTGCATGTTTACAGCTGACTTTCTAATAGTAATTGGTCAATTTATCCATGTTGAATCTTCTGCTGTGAAAGTCAAGTGTCCCTTCTCCTAATGCACAAATTCACCCTCTGAGGGTCTATTCGACTAAAACAATTCATAACCAGCTCGCTAATGGAATTTGTCCACCCGTAAACAAATCTGTGAAATTGCTTTCCTGGTTTGTTCTGCCAGTTTAATTAAATTGACTCTTGGACCACTTGCGATTCTACGGAGAAAAATGTTTCTAAATAACTGTGATGGTCTTACAACCTCTCTGACTCAAATATTAATAATGAATCAAACATACAGAGTCACATATTTTAGAACATAATGAGTGGCATTTGCATGTCTTGAGTGTTTTCTTCCTGAATGTCCAATTTTTTTTTGTTGCAATTTTGACATGAAACTTTAGCCTAACCAGATTTTAATTAAATTTCAACTGAAAGACAGCATACAACACTTTGTAAAGTACAACTAATAGTAACAAGCATATACATTTCTTCCATTATATTATGTTATATGATATCTGCAAACAAAATCTTTGCTTTTGGCAATGCGGTGGCACAGCGAGAGGATCCTGGGTTTGATTCCCGGTCGAGTCAGGGTCTTTTTGCTCATGCTCTCCCTTTTCCTACATGGGTTTTCTTCCCAGATGTTCTGGCTCCCTCGAACAGTGCAACAATATGTAAGTTAGGTTAAGTGGTAACTAAGATTGCCTGTAGGTATGATTTTGATTGTCATACGAGTCCTGTGATAAACCGACGACCCGTCCAGGATGTACCCCTCCTTCTTCCAATCTCACTTGGATAGGCTCCGGCCCCTGCAACCCAGTATAGGATAAACAGTGATGGATAATGGATGGATGGACCTTTGCTGCTCACAGAGTAATATAATAGATGTCATGTTAGTTGTATGTTATTGCAGCAGTGATCGAATTGAAATAAATTTACTGTGAATATGTATTAGCTCCTGTTCTCGCAGAAGGAGCGCTGTCTGCAGATTGGTCTAATCACCAGATGCTTGCCCTTTAATGCATAATGCATCAGGCTGTTATTGCATGTCTGCAGGGAAAACACAACAGTAATTTACATTAATATTTCATCGACTATGGTGACATCAAAGTCTTATGGAGGGGACCCTCCACAGACACAGACACACACACAGACACAGACACAGACACAGACACACACACACACACACACACACACACACACACACAGACGAATGTGTGTACGTGTCAGTGCCTGTGTTATTGACATTAATGAAGTGGTCCCTGGCTGGAGTTTGGAATCTGTTGGGGTGTCAGATGGAGAGGTTTGAATAACGTGTTCAGTTAGTTTAAAGTCAAAGAACAGAGACAGTAACAAACTGGCTCCTAAATTAAAGGTTTTAATATAAAAGCAGTCAGCTCTTTGAACTGAGACAAAAGCTTTCACAAACCATATGAGTATTAAGTACAAAAGTTGGGATGGAAAAGAGCACTTCTCTGCTCCTTACTTGTTCTCTTATTTCTGTCTCCATCTGCAGCAGTTGATTGTATAATTATGTATAATGCTTGCATCCCGATATTCCTTGTAACACATACACTGTTAAAGCACTACTACTAGTAAATCTTTTTTCTTCTGCATGCATTCCTCCAAATGTTGGGTTAGTTTGTGGTGTCTTTGTGATGTATTTTCAGGAATAGGCAGTTTTGGGTTTTTTTTAATTTCTCTGCCTTTGCATTCGTAACACTCCTGCTGCTTATGTTGAAGTTGTAGAGGCTGCCCGCTCACAAGAAATAAAACACACATCAATGCTCTAATTGGTTTTCCTATGGGAAGCAACATTTTAAAATTAGTGTTATGAGCAGTAGGTGGGGCCAGAGACTAACTGTATTTTATAAAAGCTACATCCTGCAGCTTTAACACATATTTTCACTAAACATTTTTTGGCTAAAGTTATGAATAATTAAAAATCACAGATGCCAAAACAATTTAAACCTCTGAAATAACCTTGTTTTCTTTAATATCTTTCTGCACCCTTATTATTTTAATATCTGCAAATAGACAAGTATACCAATATGATACATCATTGATAAACAGATAACTGTATCATCAAGCTCCAAGCTTGCTTAATCAAGCAGCAACCGGAGGGAATACGTTGACAATTTAGTACAATTTTTGCTCTTCTTCTTAAATAAACTATTGGACAGCCAGACGGCAATTCGAGCTCACGTCACTTGTTGCACTCACACATGCCCCTCCTGAAACAATAGCATGAGTAGGAACAAAACTTCACTTATGCAAGAGGGCATAAAAAATATAAACCAATACACATGTAAATACACTTCTAAAATAATAAAATAATATGTTAACTGAAAAAATAATATAAATGAACACAATATTTTTCAACGTAAAATAATAAAATGGTGAACATGTCACATGTGCAGTAATTATGGTTAAACTAAGTATCAGGGGGTACTTGGCCCATTTCTAATGGTGACGAAATCCACCCACACGTAAACATGTTATGTCTTGTTTGTTAAACTCTTAGATAAACAGTAAAGTAAACAAGATGACAAGTGAAGTGGCTGCGTGATAGACTGTTTCTTTGCCAGGAGCAGTGACCCCAGGAATGTGGAGGCCTTTTCTTTCCTTTCATGGCTCTATGTTAAGCTGAGCTAAGCGTGGCCTAGTATCGTGTCGGCATTGTGTTGTTTCACACATCTCTGACATGACCTCACCGTGTTTCCTCAGATGACAGCGCGTCAGCAGCCAGCAGTATGGAGGTGACCGACCGCATCGCCTCCCTGGAGCAGAGGGTCCAGATGCAGGAGGACGAGATCCAGCTGCTGAAGTCTGCTTTGGCCGATGTGGTGCGCCGGCTCAATGTGTCCGAGGAACAGCAGGCCATGGGGTCGCGCAGGGGACCCACCAAAGGTAGTATACGCAAAGATGCTATTTCATGTTTTCTTTACATGTTTTCTCTGGAGTCAACAAGCTTTCCATTCTTTTTCCACTTCTGACTAGATGCCTATCTCCTCTTCCTCCCTCTTTCTGTCGTCTTTTCACCTGGACTGTGTTGTGTTGTTAAACCTGTTGTGCGTCATGTGTGTAGACCCTGCTTTGATGAGAAAGTCTACCTCAGTAGACAGCAGTGTTGGGAAGCCAGGTAGGCTGACTGTCTGCACTAACCAGGCCTGGTGTCATGTTAACAAAAATCACGTCAGTCACTGCCTGCTGGTAAAAATGTGTTGTATCCACTGTATATT
>KV751346.1:4953379-4965829 GCA_001698575.1 Mola mola
AGTAGAGCACTGCCTGAGGTCTGCGAACTGTGTGAGCTGAATGTGAAGATGAAAATAGATTTGTGTCTGCAGTTTACACTTACATGCCTTTTATCACTGTTAATGAGTACAACAACTCATTGATAATTTTATCAATGGAATATGCAACTTGAAAATAATTTGTGTTTACGTCTGTGTGCATGCAACGTCCTTCACCCCTAAAACCATTTTCCGTTTCAAAAGCAATAGTTGCTGTCAAAATGTTGCATTTTATTCCTCCTGAGTACTTTCTCTAAATGTAATGATGTGATGTCACTTGGAAAAATAACAGGAACACAGCAATGACTGCCTCAGCCACACAGGCTGCCGTACAAGAGTAGTTTGACAGTTTTGGAAATGTTTCTTGCAGATAGTTAATGAGCTGATGCCTGTCAAGCAGAAGCATTGCAGTCAACTTCAAAAATGCGGGCTCTAAATTTGCACCTGTGTTGGATTTTTAAATTGAAGTCTGTTGCAATCTGTGTCCCAGATATTATCTTGGCCCAAGACGCCAGCAAAGTGAAGCTGCACTTCATGGCTATTTAATCCCTCAAATGTGCATGACACTGATGAAACGAAAGCAGATGATATTCCTCAGCTGCTGCCAGTTTCAGTCTCTGGTGTGACTGTGGATAGATGAAGCTGGTGGATGACTCAGATTCCCTCATTGTTCCCTGTTCTTAGCTAGAGGCAGCCAACAGTCTGCTTCCCTCCACTGATAATCTGCCACACAAAGTTTAGCCCATGCATGCAGACTTTATATGAACAGTCATGGACACACAGAAAAACATTCATAACTAAATTAAAGTCTCAATTTGCTCCTGCTGTGTAATTACAACATGAAAGATATCAAAGCAGAGTGTGTGTGTGTGTGTGTGTGTGTGTGTGTATGTTGGATGAACAGAGTCTATTAAATATTTATCACTGCAGATAAAGATGCAGCTTGGATTAGTAATTAGGTGACTGGCATCCATGCGTGTGGTTTTTGTTGTGTTCAAATGATTTGAAAACACACATTATAATGGATTATGAAAAAAGAACTATATTATTATTAAAATGACAAAATTAAATTAAGATTTTTTTTTTTTAATTAGATTTTGGATTATATAAATCTTAAGTGTTGTGTCTATTTTATTTTTTACATGTATTTGATATTTCTTTGAACCCTCACTTAAGACCACAATGCAGTGGTAAAATGTTTTATGGTTTTAAGGCGGCAACAATATCAGTACACTATTAATTAACTTTGGAGTGTCAGTGATCAAGTAAAAACAGAGCAGAGGCACGGAACAGGGTGTTCATCATAGTGCAAATAAAACTGGAGACGTGATCTTACACACATATATATACTGTATTCACTTCTGCATAAAGTATGCGACATGGGATATATCATCTCATTTTTTGTTTCATACTATGTGTTTATATACTATTTGTTACTATGAATGAAGAAACACTTTTTTCAAAACTGTAATTTCAATTTTTCCGCACAAATTAAGCATGTAGTACCATCATTAATGCTGTAGAACAGGGATGGCAGCCCAGAGCTACGACTGATTCTGAGATTCCTGGCTCTCGCCCCAGGAATGTCCGTTAGTACATGGAAAGATGACACGGCTGAGATGATTGTCATTTTTATTGCTGGCTCTTGTCCTGTTATGCCTCCACAGCACCGATGCGTTAGAAACTGAAGAGTATGATACAAAGTAGTACACAAAATGTGTTGGCAGTTGTGGTTATTCATGCCTGAAACGATCTCTTTCAAGTCTTTCATGTCTTTCATGTCTTTTATGTATTTAACGTTGCATAGAAGACTCAACCTATCATCTAACTGGTTCACAGGGCACAGTTTTTTTTACAGGAGCATGAACCTGAAATTTAAACCTTCAGAAACCTAAACTAATCTATCAAAAATATACCAAATAAAACAAACCCAAAACACTGTAATTAGACATATTTAGAACCCAAAAAGAAAATTTATGTTGAGGACATCTATCAATGTCACATTTAATGTTTTAAATAGACTTTGGATAATTGGACTCCAAAGATGTTGGGTAACTTAGGAGCATAAAGTCTCCTGTTTATGTCCCACTAAGGCGACAAATCTAATGATAGCAGCTATTCTAAATTTCACATGCCACATTACCCCAAACAAACCTGACATTATTTAAGCCATCCAAAGCTATCTTTCTGGAGTCCCAGCATAATTTCTGGTTCAGTGTTTCTGAAGAACACTAAACCATAAAAATGACATTATAAAAAGTTCTCCCACCATCATTTGGATCCACCGTAGAAAGTCAAAATTGTCAGAAGTGGACATACATGTTTTTCATTGGACAGAAACGACGTGTAACTCTTCACACTCACATTTTAGTATATTGACACCACAGCATTTTATCCTGAACGTTGCCTCTGCCGTTGTCCTTTTTCTTCCAGCCAGGCCAATGATTGCCACCCTGCCATTACGGCCCACAGTAAACAACGGGACCGTCCTACCAAAGAAAGCCAGCAGCACACTGCCTTCCCCATCTGGATCTGGGTCCAGCAATGACAGCAGCACCCCAGCCAGCAAGAGGTATCCATCACAGTTGTGTGTAACCTTTTATTTGTTCCAAAGGAGAAATGAAGGCGATAACCTGGATAAATCATGTTGTGTTTGACATTTTGTGTCACTGTCTGTGTGCGCCATGTTGGCTGATTCGGGCCATAAATCATCATGTTTCTGGATTTTAATCAGACAAAGCACTTGACAGTAAACATGGCTGATAAACAGAGAGACATTTTCATCACTGTTTCTGCTTCAGTGTGTGTGTTACTTTATACGTGCATGTGGAGCACAGGTTATCAATCTTGTCTACCGGGGAATAATAGCCTTTTCCCATGTCTAGTGACATTACCATAATCACAAAAAGCTCAGCAGCCAGAGGAGAGAGCAGAGGGGAGGCTTTTCCGTACCGAATGTCGATACTTTTAATGTTGCCTCTCACCTTGAGGTTAACTGGAGAGGACAGTAAAGAAATGGCTCTGCAGATTGAACTATAACCAGTATGGGGATGGTTTAGAGGAACAAACCCCCAAACACAAAGAAAGCTCCTGTGCTTCTGCGAAGGGTTTCAAGACCCAGTCCAAAAACATGTTTGTCTTCCTGTTCCTACAATGGATTGATTTGTTTTAAATACATAGAATGGTGTATATTCTGACATTATGTCCGTATTTATGTTCATTGCTGAAGGGGTACATGTTCTCTGTGCTCATTAGAAACCAGATTTTAAGAGGCAAGCCAAGTATATGAAGACATAGTCCAATATGCAGCGAGCCCAAAGGAAACTGAGGCTTCCAGTGCACGTAGTAGACATCTTGTGTTAGCACTTCAATTTCATATATTCCTGAATTTCTAATACTTAAGTAAGACTTGCCCTTCATCCGCACAAACAATGCCATTTACATGTCTGAAAATCTGCCTCATTATACAGTACATACGGTACATACGGTCTGGAACAAAGTCTGCAGTGTGCCAAAAGAATATCATTTAACATAAGCTTTTAATTCCCTCCAGGTTGTTTAATCCCTGAAACTCCTAGAAAACATACAAAGTACCTGACCTCTGTGTGGGAATTAGTGGAGTAATGAAGGAGTTTGCTCTTGTGCTAAATGGAGGATTTGAGTTTTTTTTATACTCTGAAATTTAAAATCGGTAATTACCTGCATAGAAATATCCTGGTCTTTAATTATAGTAGAGATTTAATTCTATACGGGATGAAATACATTTCAATTTGATTCCCCGAAGTTCATTTGGAACTATCAGTTGTCTCCTCATTGTCTTTTCCACCTTTCCCCTATCGTATCTTTCATACCTTTCCTTAAAATGTGACATCCTGAAAGTCCGTCCAATTTGTCTTGTTCCACCAGAATTCTCTACCTGCCCCTCAGGTGAGAGCAAATTACAGTAAACTGGTCAATGAATAACTTCATTACGACTTTACTAATCATGTCTCTTGTTGTTTAAAGTCTATGTTTTCTTGCATTTGGTTTTGTTTACAGTCTGCATCTGGGATCAGTCTAAACTGCAGAATGGTCACAATCCAATCAGCGTTGGTATACCAACAACTGCCTTCCCCAGTGCCCTGTGGCCCAATTACTATAATTCATCACGGGGCAACGCAGCAAACAACAGTTACTCTCTCTTCTTTCTCTTCTATTCTGCTCTTTAGCGAACAAACACACTGGCTCTCCAGAAGGGATAACTGCCATCGGCCAGTTTTAGAATTTGAATAGACTTTTCTCCCATAGGGTGGATTAGGTGACTGGGCCTACTGGCCAATGGACTGCTGATGGAGCCTTTTCATTGTAGTGAATAGGCTGTCTGCACCACTAAAATGTAGATTTGCACAGGGCTGCAGTGATGCTGCACTTATGATCACCAGAGTGGAGCAAAGAGAGATAGTCAGGAAATAAAAAAATAATTTCTTTATTTTTGTTCCGCTTCAGTGCAAATTTTCTCCCAAGGTGTAAAACATCTGAGGTGGACCTCATGAAATAAACACATCCTCTCTCTATGAGCTTTCAGAAGTTATGTCCTGGGTGAAGACTTTACCAGAGGGCATTTTTCAGATAAGTTTATGACCTAATTCTCGTGCTTCTTCTCCCCCTTCCCCCTCTCACCGTCCACATCTCGACAGCACTGTGAGGAGAGCCAACTCCAATGAACACGTGGGAAGTTTTACGAGGAAAGATTCGGGCGAATCCAAGGGCAACCGAACCCGCGCCGGATCCACCGGTAGCAACTCCAGCGGCAAAAAAAGTGACAGGTAAACATCGGACGTATCGTTTTCTGACCCCACGTGGCAGGAGGCTGTTTGTGTTACGATTATAGATTTATCCACCAGAAAACACACACTGATCCCCTTTTGAAGCATTTTCAAAATGTATGATTCAACAGCTCTCTGTTTACTTCCATTTGCTTTGCAGCAAACAGAGGGATCCAGTGTTCAACGCAGGTAAGAACTGAAGCCTCTTCTATGGCTCTGTAGCCTGACAACTATGGTAGTTTCATGCAGTCATACAAGGAGCCATTATACACTGTAAGAACAAAGTAATTTAACTTAAAAGTTAGTGTCTGGGCTGCATTTACATTTTAAGTTCCCCAAACTTAAGGAACGTAAGGAAATCCAGATGCAAACTTTTAGGAGTTAAAACAACTTGATCGTTCCTACAGCGTACATCCAGTGGCTCCACACATCAGTTAGTTTAAGGCCAAGGCTGAAGAAAACAATTTATTAATCTATATGTTTCCAAATCACGAAAAAATGGAGCGTGAAGTATAACTTTAAGTTTCTCGAACTGCACAAAAAGGGGCCTCTCTTCATGATGATCCGTTCATTCACATGTAACCAATTCCATCTATTCATCCATTATCACTTCATCATCCCTTCTTCAATCATCATTGTCTTTTTCTCTGTATTGTTTAAGTTGAACTTCAGTTGTGTGCATGTGATTCAAGGTTAAGCTCTGATACGTTTCGACCAGTGTTAAAGGTACCCAAAACTCATGCTCGAGTACTTGAGTAAAAGTCTAAAAAGTATCTGATAGCAAGTATGTATTATTATCCTAGCCAATTATCAGATCCAATATTTAACTTTTTTTTTTTGATTATCAGAATCTGTGTTTTTTGGGGGTTTTTTTGTGGGGGTTTTTTTGGGGTTTTTTTTTTTTACTATCAATAAAAATAAATTATTTTTAGAAGTAACGAGTACTTCAAAATTTTCCCGTAGAGTCTTTGAATAAAAATATTTAGTTTTAGTTCCATCAGACACATGCAAAGTGACTGAGGAGACCTCGGATGTGAAAAAGCTCCTGAAACTGTACAAGAAAATTAGAAAGAACATGAATCATTTGAAATGCTGAAACACAGCCCTAATTAGCAGTGGTACCTTAAATTTACCGGTGAACAACGTAACCCACCAAATATGTTAAATTGCTGATGTACAGCTGAAATTGATTTAAAAAACTTTCGGAAGCTTAAAATGCTATAATAATGTAAAATGCTTATATGAAGGTGACGAATGCAAAGTGAGCATCAACTAGAGGCATTATTGTTGCACTAATGAGAATGAATTTACTAAAGTTTCACCTTAAGCTATGATAGCTGTCTCTATCTGCACATAGCACCCTGCAGCCTTGTTAATTTAGTTCATGTGTTCTCTTGTTTTTCTGTCAGATTTCTGAAATATTTAGAGTTTGTGATTTCATAGGCCAAGAGGTGCAATAAAGACATCATTAAGAACTAAATAAAATTTTGAGTTTATGGTGTTTCTTTAGTTCTGGGCAACACAAGATGACAATTTCAGTTTGTCTTCTAAAGCAAGAAACACACGAGACAATGAGGCTTGCCTCGCCTAAACAAAATTTATTTATTCATTTATTTATTTTAGGTCCAGCTTTTAGAAATATGGTCCTCATATAAAATCTATTTTTCTTTTTATATTTCTGAGTCATCAGATTACAGTGTAGAAATGTTTACAGGATCCGGTGATTAGTTGCATAAAATCACACAACTGCGAGTCCAGTTGTTAATTTGCCACATGTTTAATTGTATCGCTTACTGGACATTTGGATTATTAGTAATGGATCAATTGCACACTAATAACTTCCTGCAAATCAGCATGAACAGGTTGACAATTAAACAATATGAATGAACTTTATTACGGTGTATTCTTCTATTATAATACTTGCCTGCAATACAGAGAATGATTTACATGCAAACTGATTAATCTTAAACTGTAAAACAAAATTTGCTGTAAGCCAGTGCAAGCACTTTCTTTCTTTTTATAAATCACTCACCACAAAGAACAGAGGGTGGGACATCATCTACAGCACAGGAAATGAGCTCTGATTCATTAAGAGCATTAAGGACAGCTGTTGTTCATTAACGATGGGAAACAAGGAGTTCCCCCATATTAGGACAGACCAGGAAGTGAGGAAGCCATGCCACCCCTCAACTGGTACTTGTGTCTCTCTCTGACCTTTACAAGGAATGCGACGTGTGACCCACTGCAAAGGTAGGCCAACCCCCAATCCCCCCTCGTCCAGCGCTCCCATCCTGTAATGCCCCCAAGCTGCACGCCTCTTTGATCTCTACACATGCAGAAGATAAAACCATGGATATGTTGTTTTTTTTCATTACATTTTAATCCATATCCTGTTTGGAATTGTCTTCGTAAATATTCTGCCGGAAGTTTGGAGAATTCCTCAGGTGCAGTGATCAAGGAGGTGTCCAGATGGGGGCAGCAGTGTGTGTGAAAGTTGCCTTACCTTAATTGTTTAACACACGCAAATCCTACTTAAGTTCCAGTGCGAGCCGCATCAGAGTGTGATTGCAATGTTTGCGGTTCATTCATGTGTCCCCACACTTGCTGTTTAACTGCGAGTGGAGCCAGCGCTTCACGTAGTGTGTGTGTTTGCTCACTGCCGCACTTTTTGCTCGTAAGGCATTTTGTCTCTGTCACCATAGTAACAACACAAAGATTTCTGACACATGCTTTCTTGCAGCACTTAAATTGTCCTCTTTTGAGTTTCCTCACTGCAGTGGAGATCAAGTAGACTTCACTGCCGTTGTGATTATCTTCCTGCCCCCAAATAAATATTTCCACTACAAAACACATTCAGCTCTGTTTGATTGTAATGTGTGTAGTTTTTTCACATGGGCTGAAGAGTCATCAGTTTGTGTTTGTTCAAGAGACTGGATAAAAGTCAATTTCCTCAGATTTATTGCTGTTTACCCAGTCCTGTCACGGAAAAATTTGTCTTAATGCCTCCACACCAACAATAACCATGGCTGGAGTCATTATGTTTTCAGGACTCTCCCAAGCTTGTGATTGCAATATATCGGGAACACCTTTATCACAGCCAATCACTTGGACTTAAGGATAAGCTGATTTGGACTCAAAGCTCAAGGTCACTGTGACCTATTGAACAATTTCTTAGTCACATTTCAAGAACAAATACAATAATTTTGCCAAAATAATGAACATATAACATTTTGAATCCAAAAGGTCATCTTCACTGTTAGACCTTTTTGACGACGCCTGTTCCAGTGTTGGTTCTCAGGTGGTGCTATAGTGCTGTTTTCAGTTGGCGCACCATGCAAACTTTCTAAGAACCAGTTTGCTTGAGGCGTGAGAGCCACTGTAGAGTCATGTCATCACATCACTATATAAGTTGCTGATTTTTCAGCATCGCTAGAACAACTATGGCAGACGAACTCAAAATGTTACTCTACGCTGTGCGTCAGCATCCAAACATGCAAAGAGACTGTGTCCATCCATTGTGCAAATTTCACGCACTTCAACCACCCTGGCTGTTAAAAATGGTTAGCTTGTCATTAGGTTTAACTTGTTACATTCGAAATAATGATCTGGCATTGTGCAACGATAGAAGAGTGATGAGTGTGACACAGCAGCGTCAGACTCTAGTGTGACGTCGTACATGTGCTATAAGCAGCTGATCATAGAACTATATAATTACACGGTATTAAGAATCATTTACTGTTCCCTTTCTGAGGCGGATGATTTCGTCCTCTCCACGTAGCTCCTAAATCTTGCAATGTCGCACAATTTATAAGCATTTCAGATTGTTGTTCTTCTTGTTCGAGTTACAGTAGTTGCTTCCTGCTGCACACTGCTTTTTAATTTTCTGGTTCTGGTTCTGGTTCACATTCAACAAAACGTTTAAGCGTTGTCTAAGCCGGAGACCCCCCCCCCCCTCCATTATGTCTGACATTTATAGTGAAACAGGCCTTTATCAAACAGGCCTTGTGAAAGGGGCTACTGGCTCCGAATTAGAACTAGAACCAGCTCGCTCAAAAAGGCCCACGTAACTTCTCTGACCATTATTCGACACGCTTATCAAAGGAAGAAGAGATAGTGACCATATTCCACATGTGGGTGTCCACCTACAATCTGTGCTAATTGTATTTAAAGAGCAACTTGATAAATTCTAGTTTACCACAACACAGGCTGCTTGTTGTTTTTGGCTGGCAACCCTGTAGAATTAAGCGCTGTCTGCTTGTGTCCCCTTGTCGTAGGTTGCACACAGTGCCCCTGAAGTTTAATCAAGGATGCTGCATTTTTTCCAAATTACTGGAGGTCTGAAGTGTTGATAGACACTGTATGACATTATCTAGGTCTCATTAATCCTCTTTGGTCCTATTATCCGTCTCGTGACCCTCAATGAGGCATCTTTGTACTTCGTACTTCGAAATCAGATCCCTGTGACTGATGGCATGCTGGTGCTTTATGAGGAAAGTTCCCTTGTGTCCCTTTGATAGTTTGTGCCCTGCCAATGTCATGATGTCTACTAAATTTGACAGAAAAAAACCTTGTCTAATTTATTGTTGCTCCTCACATCTGCTCCACCCCCTCCACCCAACCGGCCCTGAAAACCACCACCACCCCTCTGCTCTTGTCCCCCCCATCATTATAGTCACAGTACAGCTTTACCTCAGCCCCTCTGCCAAACGGACGGGGACCAGCGGCGGCCCCGCGACCTCGTCTGTCATGGCCCGTTCAGCCGCCGGCTGGCAGCGAACCTCAGAGTGCAGCAGAGCCGGCACGCCCAGAAAAAGCAGTGCTGCCAGAAAGGTCCCAAGTTTTAGCCTCCGGCTGAGAAATTCAGGGAGTTTGACATCGTACTCTTCCCTCAACACACCCAGTTATTGCAGCCCCCTTAAGTCTCCCAGCCAGTACTTCCAGATTTGTTACTAGCTGAATCCTGAAATCCCAGATGGCATCTATAAGCTTCTCTGTATTTAAGTGTTTATTCCACTTAATGGAGCCTAACTCATGGTTTTAAATCAGATCTGTATGACCACATTTCTTCTCACAGCAATTTTGCTGAGATTTTTTATAACATTAAAGAAAGAAATAACCGTCCTAATTTAATCCATAAATCCATATTACATGATATTGTGTTTGAAATGGGAAATGAGGGTTTGTTTCTGATGATATTTAAAATCAATTGTGGACAATAGTGGTCCATTTTGTTCGTTTGGGTTCCCTTAATGTCTTCTGCATGACTTCAGTGTCTGTGTGAGGATTTCTCATATCCCCTTTTCTAACCTTGGATCTATTTTTGTTGTGTTTTTTGTTTTTCATAACATTTCCATTACTCTGCTTGTGTCTGCATTTTGCATTGGTTAACCTTTGCCGCAAGCTGAATATTTATTTACCAGCTTCAAAGGTGTTTGCAGTTCATTCCTTGTCAAATGTTTCTGTAATTACTAATAAAGTCAGTAACAAAGCTGATTTGTTTGTGTTTGCAAATTCTGTCGTTTGTTGCCATTAATTTGGTCCCTTTCGTGTCAGAAAAGAATCTGTCACTTCTATCCATTATCTTCTAATTCTGCAACGCATCCAACACCTTTTCATTTACTGACATGTCTCTGCTTTACACATCCTCTCTTATATTAAAAAAAAAGACCCCACACAATAACAAACATAATCCCGACAGTCACATGTTTACATTACCTCCCTTTATGATCTCACTTGATGCTTTCTGTTGCTTTTCCCAGAGGAAGGTTATGTGAAAATGTACTTGAAGGGTCGTCCCATCACCATGTTCATGCCCAAAGAGCAGGTGGAAAGCTACTGCCTGGAGGCCAGAACCGACCTGCCCAGCAGCAAGCTCAAACTGGACTGGGTGTATCCTTTCCAAAGAAATAAAAGGCCCTGTTTGTGATTTTGAAAATTAGGTCCAGGTTGTCCTGCGATGTAGTTAGGAGAAGAGGCTGAGAAGTGTGTCGCGTGTCTCACGGCAGATCTGTTCATGTGTTCGGACTCATCACTGACTAATAACCTGAGACGCGAACAGTCAGCAGCTCCTCTGGTGCTGCTTGGTTTGCTTTCATTTTGTGCTTTCTCTCTCTTGCTGATGAAGGAATGTAGGGTGTTGTTCGGTCTAGCAGAGAGCCGAGGGGGGGAGGACAGCCATGAGGAAGATAGAGGAGAGATTAAAAATGAGCAGAGAAACACACACAGAAACAGACGTGTGCTGCACATTTTGTATGCTGAATCCACAACTATATAACGGATATAAAAAAAACCCATTTAGATTTAACTTTTGACATTTAGATTCCACTGTCAATATTTAGATTTAACATTTGATATTTAAATTTAGTTTTAATATGTAATGTTAGACTGATGTTATCAATAAACATGTTAACAGTTACATATTCATATCACATTCAACATATTTAAGGTTAATTTTTGTTTCAATTTGGCATCTCATAGACCCACAGTTCATACATGTTGAACACGTGCTTCATATAGTTTGACAGCAATTTGATGTCTTCTTGTGAAGATTCATGTAATTAAATACGATAAGTATTAAGATATTAATAAGTACAAATGAAAATACATCTACACCTGATCATTAACTAATAATTTCTTACATTTTTTTCATGTCTGATCTCTAAAGCATAAATAAATGGTTCAGAACTTCTATAGCCTAAAGATATTCTGTTTAAGATTAAAAAGAATTAGAATCTTAAGTATTATCCTTGTTTTGTTCCTTGACTTCTGTGATCGTCCAGTTATGGTTACCGCGGTCGAGACTGCCGCTCCAACCTTTACTTGTTGCCGACGGGAGAAACGGTGTATTTCATCGCCTCAGTGGTCGTCCTGTTCAATGTGGACGAGCAGCTGCAGAGGCACTACACCGGACACACGGATGACATCAAATGGTGAGACACACACACTCTCTCTGTGCTCCCACATGCAGGCGGCTGCAGCTCGTGCCACATCTGTCATCATCTTCCCCTGTTAGAGATGATGTGTTGACAGTGTCTCCGCAATCCTTCAGTCCTTCTTTAGAAAGTGCAAAAACAGGGAGGGTTGGGTGGTATGATGATATGGCTTTTCACTGTTTTATGTACAATGGGGGGCGGGGGTGTCTGCAGTGGCATGATCATGTTATTACACGGTGGGTTTAATAAAAGTTCCAATTATAAATGAGCTCGTGAATGATTTCACACAGATCCTTCCTCCTTTGATGTCAAAATATTAGAGTCGCACACATGCTACAAGTGTGTCTACGCCGTCACACCCGAAAGAGTTTATCTTAAACTGTTTCATCCCCCTCACATTCGCGCAGTGAATATCATATTCACGGCTTTAAAAACCTCACCCACCAGAACCTTTCATGTTCCTCGCTCATCTCTCATCTTTGTTCACACGCTCCTTTTGTTGTCGAAAGGCTTTTAACTGATTCCACGACTGCTTTTACATGTTCGTCTGTGCCAGCCTGGCCGTCCACCCTGATAAAATCACCATAGCAACTGGGCAGGTGTGTGGCACCTCCTCTGATGGGAAAGTAAGTGAGAGAGATCGATGTTTTATTACTTTAGTTTTAGCAGTTGCTTTATGACTGGAATGATGAGAT
>KV751346.1:5022742-5041644 GCA_001698575.1 Mola mola
AGTTTCTTCTTGTGAAGATGTTTTAAATCATGGATCTGCACCTGAAAACGTATTTATACTTTAACACAGCGAGTTTAAGAGTTTTGTAATAGACAAATTTACATCAATCCTCGGCAGTGAGATATTTTCAGTTTTGTTTTTTTTACCCCACCCCACCAAGTGTGCATATTGTACACTGTTTGACATAAGCTCTGTTATCTCTGTTATGTATGTAGTCAGACTGTCCCTGTAGCTCTTCATGAAAGAGGTTTCATGGTTTGTTTTACCCCCCCTTTTCCCCTTCATGTCAGTGTTTTTTTTTGTTTTTTTTGGGGGGGGGGGGTCTTTGCATATTTTCATTTTGTACAAGGCAATATCAGAATAATGTAGATAATAGCCATGTGAATTTCAATAGTGTTTGCTGATTAAAATGTTTTCCCCCTTGCACTACCAATACAAAGCTTCATTTGTCCTCTCACAATAAGTATAATTCATGTGTCTGTTTAGAAACTCATTGGCTAGTTTTAAACCACCTAAAGAACTGGGACTCTACCACACATGTTGATTTTGCTGGGACACAGGGACATTTTGTCACTCATATTTGCAATACTTATACATACAGTGACAAATGAGTCAGTAGTGAGGCAGTTCACAAAGCTTGTTTTTTTTTTTTTTTAATTTAGATGACTGTTTTTGTAAAGCTCAATAAGCATAATTTTGCAGAATTATCAGTATGAGGATAAAGTGCTTGAGTGCTTTCTGCTGAGTTATGGAGGAATAGAATGAGGTGAAAAATTCAGTTTCTACTTTTTCATTAAACTGAATTTGCTGTATACAAGTATCACACCTTAAACTCTAAGCCAGTTGAATGTAACATTGGTTTTGAATGCTGTCAACTAGTTTCTGTCTGACCAAAGATGGAATACACAAACAAGGGAGTGTCAAAATTTGAAATGGAAATCCAAAGATTTAATTTGTCGCACACAGGCCTTGATCTGGTCTCTTAAAACATCAGGTCTTCAGTGAAAATGACATTAGGGCTGCAATGATTTTATCTATAGATTAATCTGACTGTTCCGACATTACTATTGCTCTAATAAGTGTGAGGGGAAAAAAGATGCCCACACAATTCATGTTTCATGTTTTTTAGAATCACAGTATATAATCAAACTGGAGTCTTCAGAATTTAGATGCACAAATGAGTGGTCTGGCGGTTTTTCTCCTTAAAAGCTGATTTTAGCATTCAATGTCCATTGCATTTTCGTTTGTCCAACTCTTTAACATCTGGTACACTTGAGTCAGTTGACAACAGGCATTTCACAATAAAAAAAAATCCAGTTTTAATCTTCTCAAGAGTCTCTCACACGTAATACATCTGAATCACATGATTAAAAAATACAAGTGCAACAGTACTGGTGGGTAGACTGGCTGAATCACTTAACTCACATATTACAGTGCATTTGGTTTGTGCATAGCTGCAGAACACATGTTCCCATATTATTGCAAATACATGAGCAGCATGTTTAGCATTTACTTTTATTAAATTAAGTCATTTCCCTGAAGATTAGCGTGGCCAGACAGACATCTCTACAAACTAATACCATACTCAGCTGCACGCAACATTGTTGTGAACAAACGAATGAATCTGCTATACAGATACATCTGACATCAACTTAACAGCCACTGCACTGCAATAGCACATACAAAAGGTGATTGGCACGTTTGTTTATTGTTTGTGATTTTTTTCACGGGTGGCAACCAGTTTACCCACATCTGATGCTGTGTATCAAGTGGGATCTGGCTGCCGGTTTTTGTAGGATTCACAAAGAAATCTAGAGTCAGTTCACATCCAGTGAGCAGCAGAGAAAATCAGCTGCAAACCCCCACAATTCCTGACCTAAAATGATTTGAGGGAACAGTTTAAAGCCTTTGGGAGAGAATGCTGATATAAACAGTCAAGCATTTCTTAAGAAGTGATAATGATGGTGGAAAAAAACTTGAACACTGAAGGCTAGATTACACAGCGTAAAGACTTCAACTCAATAAAAAAAAAAAAAGAGGCATAAATCTTAAATGTAAGCACAGTTTTCCCTCCATTTCACAACCATGCTTTTTGCATATGTGATGCTTCGCCTGTACCCTGCAGGTTTAACTGTCACGAGGTTTTCACTAAGCCAGCAGTGCAGTCAGCAGCGCCGGGTAGTTGGGCGTCCCCCAGCCGGTGACAGGGTCCCAGGAAGGTGCTGCACAGAAACCTTTACCCTGAACCTGTTCATCCAGGCAGCTCAAGTGACAGCCATTAGTCACCTAGAGACAAGATGCATACCATTCAGGATCAAGACACTGACAATATGTACTGCACAAACATGTGAGCGTGATTATTATGCATCAGTGAATGTACAAACCTACTTTGTTAAAGCAAAAAGTGTCTTGTTTTTTATACAAAATGCGACAATACTGCAAATTACTCCAGCTTTTATGTATTAATAAGTAGGATAGAACATTAGAAACATATTTAAATATGATGTAATAATAACAATCCGTAAAGACCTCAATAATACATGTGATTGAATTTCAACAATGTCAACCAAAATAATACATTTATTGTTCAATTTACAGCAGATCTGTTATACTTAATTGGAATAGATTATAAAGCTGTACCAAGTAAAGTAGCCACTGCTTGTCAGCAAATATCTTCCATGAGAATAAATCTCAGCAAAGCAAAAACATGACTCTCCAAAATTTACAAGTCTGTTATATAAATCATTTATAGACAAAAGCATGATATAAATGAATAAAAGATCAATTTCCAGTAGCTAATAGCTTAACTTACGTCAAACAGGGCTTGTCCTTTGAGTTTGTAGAGTCGAGGGTTGAGGAAGCCCAGGACAGGCAGGCCCTTCAGCAGCCGCTGGCCATTGATCAGAGACAGCAAGCCTCCGACAACAGGGGTCGACGCCTAGAAGGGAGTTAATAAATGTGGACATGCAACGCACAATACTGCAATTAATACTGAAAAAGTAGCTCATGTATATATTTGTTTGCTAGCATTACAGTCGTAATGCCTTAAATTGTATTTTTTAGTAGCAAGGACCACAACATCAACAAGACTCCTTCACAATGTTAAAATTAATATCATTTGAACATTGCTGCCACAAAACCCACATCAAAGCTAACCAAAGAAAATGCTGCAAAATGTGTTCTTTTAATTTTCATTCTAACTTGTTTAGGGTTGTATTACTTGGATTTTTGAAGGTTTTAGAGGTTGGACATATCAGTTTTGCTAAATACTTACTAGTAAGTGACATTCATGCTGAAATCAGTAACTTTCATATTATTTTATCTTTAAATGTGACTACTGGAAATTCTAGAGCAACCAAATATAATTGTTGCTTATCAGTCAAAATATACTTTTATGAACTAGCTTTGTGTGTTTTAATTTAACTTCATGTCTCTTCCATATTGATTTTAGATAATCTGGGTTTAAGCTTAGTTTTCACTCGTGCAGCAATATTGCCTTCTGTAAACAAGAATTATAGTGCAGTCTTTTACCGAGGTCCCGGACACCCAAGGGACGGGCACTCTGTTGACGACCACCCAGTAGTTATGGGACAGTGCAGCTATGTCGGGATAGGCCCTGCCGCTGGTGTTGAAGTATGACTGAGGAGGGAGGGATGCTGCCATGCTCTTCAGATATGCATTCACTGCACTGACCTATATGAACACACACTGTAATGGCACTGTCTGCAATAACTGAGCATTAAAATAGCTGATGACTTTGAAATATTACCTGATAGTCGGGCATCTTGAAGACATTGCTGAAGCCTCCTCCACTGATGTAATCTGTAACTTCATACGTCATCTTAAATGGGTTCTTTAATGAGGTTCCTCCTACTGTGGTCACATATGGGCTGGCCAATAGATGTACAACATGGAATTAGATATTTAGTGTGCTTCCTAAACCTTCCTATGCTTGTATCAGTGTAGAAAAAGGGTGTACTTTCAGAAAGGTACAAATGTTTTACCTCGAGGCAGGAAAACTTGGTCTGAAGGAGTTTTGTGTTGTACCTACATGTCTGCAGCCCGCACCACTGTCACCTGCACATGAACCACAGAGATAAAGAACAGTGTCACAGACAACCTTAACCGTATAGACAATAAAGGGGTAATTAGGCACCACATCTTGCTAATAACTGGAGCCCTTTTTGAGGATTGTAAGCATTAGAAAAGCTATATGCCTAAAAGTAACATGTAAACAGGTTTTTCCATATCTCGGTTATGTAAAACAAAAGCGTGTTTCATTTATCCGGTGAGACAATGATCTGAGAAGCCATATCAAGTTGGCATATTGCCAATGAGACAACGCATGCTTTGTTTTTTTCTTACATAAGCAGCTCTTAGTCAGTTTTATACAACAGCTATAGCTCCCCATTTACTATTGTCTTTTTTGTCTAAATCCATTTCACACTAACAATGTGGCTGCTGATAACAGCCTGAAACTGTCATGTAGACAAAGGATTTTTATTTTTCAAGCTCACTGACAGTCATATTTTGCTGAGATGCAACAGATTAGGTGTTTTTGAACATCTCCAAGTGCTATCAAGGTGAGTGGATGAGTGTCTGCAAGTTTCCTCCACACTGACCCGAAGCAAAGAGCAGAGAGATTCCCCTGATGCCGGCCTTCATGAACTCTGTGTTGACCCGCATCATGTAAGCAGTGGACAGGCTGTCTTCGTCATCTCCGTAGCTGATGGTGTGAACCCAGGGCAGGTCTGACATGTTGCTGAGCAAAATCATCCACTGCAGGAAAGGCTCCTGGGACTCGTGACGGCCTGAAGGGTACAGTGTGTGAATTCCGATGGGGCTTAAATGTTCTTATCGTAAAAGTAAGATTTTAATCACAATATTATTCTTAGCTTTATGCTGTCACTGATACCTGGATTGGTGAAGACCCATGTGGATATGTTTGCCCCTGTGCTCATGATGTACTGGACATCCAGACTGGCCTCCACACCAGCCTTCCCTCTTCCCTGACTGCCAACAACCCGGTCCACCACGGAGAGATGCTGAAAACCCCTGCCAAATATGCTCATGAACTCAGCCAAGTCTGCAGGGCTGTAGTACTGCTCCAAGAACTAAGAGGAGAAAAAACAGATTGCTAGAGTGAAAGAGTCCAGAGTTAGGGTGGAACTATAGTGTCTGAGCACATGTAACATCTTTGCCACATGTCTTAGTATGAAGTTACTCTGGGGTGGACCTACCTGAGCTACAGCCTGGCTGTTGTTCTGAGAAGTTCCCACATCAGCTGATGTCAGGTTGTAACGGGCCCTTAAGACAGCAGGATACACTCCCAAGTGTAGACCTGCCTTAGGCTGACTTTGCTTCCTGTTAAAGACATCTTTCTGTCTTTTAGGAGGGAGGCGATGAAGGCCTCCAACTGTGGAAGCACATAAACAAAAGAAATGTCAATACTGATCTTACCCTAACCATACAACAGCCACAGTGGACTCCTGAACACTTTACAGCTAAAAAAAGGTTCTCACTATTGACATAAATGATGATGGATGATGCCTCACCACTTCCTGCCAGTGTCCATATCTAAAAATGAAGCCAAAATATTTAGGATACGAGCACTCAAGTCATCTGGCACTGGTGATGTCATTTGAAGACAGAGTCTGTGCAGTAGCGCCCAGACAGTGGAGCTATGGTATCAAAATCATGACGTTTCACCCCATTTTATAGCATCCAATAAATGTTTAAAACTAAACTGACCATAAAAACTAACATTTGAACATATACTAGTACAGAGTCAATTCGGGAGGTGAACTTGAGGGGGATCATTTGGGTCCAGGTTTGTTTTTTATGATGTAGTTACATTTATTGCAGGCTGTAACGTGCAATAGAGGACAAAATCAGAGGTAGAAAAGGAGGAATGCCTTCTAACCCCTTCGTGCATCATCACATCTTCATGTATCCCCTAAAAATCCTTAAAAAAATTTCCTGGATCCAGACAATGAGTCGGGTCACCACCAATGAATTATTCTTTAGGCCATTTCCCATCTCTCCTGTAAATTTCATTCTTAACTTTTTGAGGTACCCTGTTCACAAACAAATAACCAAGAGATCAAAAACAATTTGTTGTGATCAACAAATGTATTCTTGGACTATGTATCTCCCAAGGACATGCGTCTGTGCTTTTGTTGTCTTATATGCCACATAAAAGACATTAAAAACATCAAAGAAATAAGGCTTGAGATGTTTTGTTACTGGTGTTTTACAAGGTGGGATGCAAAGCCAGAGTGGCATTGTTCGTGTTTTGGATTAGAAGGGCAGAGGACTGAAATATATATTATAAAATCGGCAAGATCTTGTTTTTTTTTATTAATATGAATCACTGCATACATCTAAACTACAACAAAGACAGACATCCAGGTAGAAATTCCTTGATTGTATAGGTCTAGCATGATAAGATTTACCTAAAACGGCATATTTGGGAAACATTCATTTGAAGTGTACTTTTGAATTTTTAGTTTGGCCCAAATTCTACTTTTTAATTTTGTTTATGACCTATACTGCAACCCACCACCAGAGGGCAAACGAGATACTCTAGCTTCTCTTTCCCCATCTTTATAGACAGTCAGTTGTTCTTACCAAAGTCCAGGTGCTGGTCAATATGATCAGGAACAGAATATGGAGCTGAAGACCTCACTTGAGACAGGCCGTCTCTGGTGTAACGATGGAACCTGCTACCGGGAAGAAGCTTCTCTGCAGCCCTAAATGTCCAAAGTCAAAATTACTACTTGTCCTATTTTTTTTTCATTTAAAAAAGCCTGAAGTTCATATTTAGTTGGATTTTAACCAATAACATAAAAAGTGGAATCATTTCACATGAACTCTGCAAGGCTTTCAAAGAGGGAACGTAAGCAGAAAAGCCTTTTTTGTCATATACTGTATGTGTCTAGAGCAACTAAAAATTACTGTTGAGTAAGAAAAACCACTGTTTCTTAAAAAGATACGCTTACTCTGCAGTCATGGCACACTCTAAAAAGTCCTGAGTGTGAATAGTCTGGCAGTTTGTAATCCCATAACTCTGCAGCCAGTGACGAACGACCTTCTGAGTCAGTTCAGAGGGGCGCACGAGGGCGGACACCTCCTCCAGGGTGAGGTATTTACCTGTGGAGGCCAAAACAGACACTGTCATTCTGTCTGTGGTACTGATTTGAATCAAAGTGCTGCTCTTGTACTTGTTGGTTCACTGGATAGGCTCTGCCACACTAAACTGAACAATACCTTAATAAATGTTATTGCTTACTAGAGATTTCATATCAACATGACAACATTCATATCAACTATTATCGGAGCCCTACCATAGTGTGCTGAGTCAGGGTCTGACACCAGTCCAAGCATCTTCTCCAGCAGCTCAACATTTTGTTGCTTCAGGACAAAGGTCAGCTGCAGTTCCTCTTTGGGGTCAACCTTGCCAACATGGGTCCACTCTTCCGGTATCCTGAGGTTAGAGGAAAAACTTTACTTCACTAACTGACACCCTGAAACAGAAGGATTGTTAAATGTTGAATTTTGCGTTATTACTTTGTTTTCATTCTATAATTTGCTGAGCCACAGTAATTTGATCATCATTGACCAATCCCTTAGTCGATTTATTTGCTGATTGTATATCGTTCTGTACAATAGTTCATGAGACATTAACTTTTTTTTTTATCTGCACTATTTGGACTTAATTTGGAGCTATGCTTGGTAATAAGAGTTCCCAAAGTACTAGTTCCTTTACAAAATAATAAAATTATATATTACAGGCTAGGTGGATGTCACTAAACAATTTCTTTCTAAATTATTTCTAAATTTCTTTATAAAATTATGCACACTCATTAACCACGAACAGAAATGTCCTTTTTTCTGCAAGTCATATGCATATTTGGAATATCAACACTGTTCTGTAACTATGAAAAAAAAAGAGAGAGAGAGATCCAAGCACATTCACTAAGCGAGACAGAGATAAGACGGAAGCTTTTAAAGTGGAATAGCTCACTGAACATCTTGGTTATATTCCAGATATCCACTCCAGACCAGCGGGCTGAATAACAGGAGTGTGGAGAAGGTCAGTCTGGCGGAAGGAAAAATATAGCACATTATAAAATACACATTACTGTAATGTAGCTGGAATATACTGGAAACTCGTCTTTACTTCGCTAATGTGTTTAATAACGCCCAGACACTCACATAAAAATCTATGATGATAATAATAATAGGAAAAATAGAGCAGACTTCTGTCCACACTTTAACTATGCTTCTTTAGCTGGCAGCTACCTTGGTTATCGTAGACCGAAAATATACGGTGCACTCATGTGCAAGTGACATTTAAACCACTCAACCGCGTCTAACTGTCTTCTTCCCTCTTATGTTTATGCAAACAACCAACTTCAAGCTTGTTTCAAGTACTCACACTGAGCTCATGGTGTCCTCGGGGGGAGCAGCAGCCTAAACTCTGTTGTTATGTCCGGAGTGGTGGTCCGTCAGTTAATGACGCAGCAGTCACGTGACTGGCGATCACGAGACGTCGTTGTTTTAAGTTCCGCTTTATAAATTCTTCTCATTTATTGCGTTTCAGAAATATAAAAGAAGCGGACAGTAAATACACTTTGTATGAAAACAGAATATAAAAAATACAGTATGATTGATAACTTAAACAAAACAAAAAAAAAAATACACAACTCAACGTAAGAAGTCACAAGGGGCGTTATTTTAGTTAAAGGTTAAATATTTGGCCGGCTTTTTGGGAGGTTTTATATTAGCTAAAGTTTCGAGCTATCGGTCAGATATGATTTTCTGAATTCATTAAGCCCTGGAAACATTTAGTCTAGGTTTCATTGTTCTTTTGAACATTTTATGTTGGGTAAACACCAACCGTCTCTGCTGTGACATTTCTGTGTTTGTCAGGCAGTAGATGCACTAATACACATCAACATCCAGATGTCCTTCAGAATCTTCCAAAGAAACAAGACACACAGATGATACCATATCCTCCAGAAGAAAGAAGCCCCATCATCCTATGCTACTCATAAGGATGATCTTATGTGGAAGTTGAATATGTGCTGCATAAAGATGATCTTCCTTTGTCAGACTGGGGAAAACATGAGATATTAGTTCCTGAAAACCAAATTTTTAAATGTGGAGGACACAGGAAAAAAAAAAGTACCCCTTTAATTTAAAAGTTTCATACATATATTAGTGCATCACAAAAAATAAAAAAATAAATAATATTGATAGTATATAAGGATGATCTTATGTGGAAGTTGAATATGTGCTGCTTCAAACATGATCTTCCTTTTTCACACTGGGGAAAACATGAGATATTAGTTCCTGAGGACCAAATTTTAAAATGTGGAGGGCACAGGAAAATAAAAGGTTTCATACATATATTAGTGCATCACAAAAAATAAAAAAATGATTAAATAATCTTGATGGTATTTAATTCCAAAAGGACCGCTTTTATATATTCTGTATTCATTACATTCATTTAAAGTGAAATATTTCAAGCCCTATTTTGTTTTAATCTAGATGATTATGGCTTCCACATATTTTGAGATGTATTTGTTTTTGAGGGCCATTTTTGTAAGCCATGGTTATCAAAAGTTGAATAGTAAATGGTAGGAAACATTTCAGTTTATATTTAATGTGTCTATAGAATATATCACATGTTCAATTTCTTAAATAACTGACAAAATCAAAAATTAGGGGAGAACAATTTCCAGAATTGTTTACTTGTCTTCATGGGTTATATCACAATATTCACCCATAAGTAAAATTTACATAAGGCAAATAAACTTAAGAGTCTTAAATGTTGTTAGGCCTCGGGTCAGAAGTTCCCAATCTGGAAAGACGAAAGACTCTGAACTAAGAGAAAAATTACATTTACAGGAACATACTGGGAGAGCAGCACAAAGAACAGACAAAAATGTGTTTCACTTTTATACAAGATTTTTTTTAAATGACAGTTAAGTTCCACTCAGTCATTATCTGAGAAGTAAAATCCTCTTCCTCTTCGCTATCAGACAGCGCTCCATCATTTCCTGGGAACATCTCCCAAACCACCAAGGTGTCTTTTTCTGGTGAAAGTGGGGAAGATTGTGTTTACAACAAGACATGATTTCATTGGTTTCAGCTTTTGCATTGTGTTCTGAATTACAGTTGTATGCAGGGATGGACAGAAACAGTGCACCCTCACAAGGAAACCCACCTGTGTTATTACATCTTCTTATCGCTTGTTTAACTGACGGCGTGGGTCTGAGTCTCTGAAAGAAACAATTAACATACTTTCAAATTGTAAAAATAATTACATGATCTGTGTGCTCTGAGATAGAAATCTAATGATGAGCACCTTTGACGACAGAGCCAGTTTGCAGACATTAAACGGGTTCTTTTTCATCCTCTTCTGAAACTGATAGACGTACTTGTCATCATTGTTCCTTTGAAGTCATAGGAAAAAATAAGTTAGTCATTACTGCCATCAATTCATATAAGCTGGAACGCTGAGGTAAAAGCCGTCACCTGCTGGGGGAGCCCATCATGTCGGGAATGATGTGCAGACACTGAGGAATCTTAAACTCGGGGAAACTTGTCGACATGGGAGTCACGGGCTCCAGGTTTGCCAGTGTGAAGTCACAGTCATCATTCAGGCGTGATGGATATGTGGAGGGAATCTACCCACCAAAGACACACAGGGACACCAGGAGGTGAGACGGTTGCATGGTCGCTAGACAGGGACGATGTAAAATACAAACGCAGGATGAAACCAACCTCAAACCGCTTATTCTGCATGGAGGGACAGCTGAAAACATCATCAGCGTTGTCTTTGGGCATGTTCTCCAGGAAGTGACGCAGCTGCTGCTTCCTCTTAAGGGTCCCCACTCCAGCAGATATCACAAGATTATCTGTAATACAGATTAAAGCCAGTTGAAAATCATACCTTCATACTGTATCTGATCAAGTTGATCTTTTCTAATTTTTCAATTGAAAATGCTAAACATCGGACGGTTCCTTTCTCTTACAGTTCTGAAGGAATTTCTATCATTCTTATAGCAAACTAAATACCTTTTGCTTTTAGACAAAACAAGTAATTTGAGGACATCAACTATTTTTTAGTTAATCATAATTAAAAAAAATAGACTTTAAAGACCAAACAAGTTGCAAATATTAGCACACCATACACAGTACCCGTCCACCAAATCCCAAGCAGAGCTCAGTTCTCAAATGACGTTTCAACTGGGTTTATGGCATCTAACAACTGGTTGAAACAATACTGATCAGAAAAAATAACATTTAAACATACACCAGATTGGTAAGAGCTACCTAAAACAACAGAAACCATCTTAGAAAATTGTATTTGATGCATACTTTGAGTTTCAATTTGGCCCAAGTGCTATATATGATATGACTCAGAATGAGGGGTATATGGCCTCTACTGAAGCCAGCCAGCAGAGAGCGATCAAGAGCCACTGGCTTTACCTTTGGGGGGGAGGCTCTCCTGTCAGCCATCTGCATAAACATCAGGGCATTAAAGCAAAATTTGAACAATGAAATTATACAATAGCACCTCAGTTATCAGCAGGAGGTAGAACAGTGGTCCACTGAGCGACAGAGGTGTGTGTATGTGTGTGTGTAAAAGAGAGAAAATGTTGCAAAGCGCTTCATATCCCAGTTGCATTGTGAGTAAAGAAGTCCCCAGTGTTGGAATCTCCGGCTCAAACTGTGTGTTACATATCACATACAAGTCACTGGTGTTTTCTTTAGAGCATTTTACTTATGAGTTTGATTAATCTATATTGGAGACTTTTCTCTACCTGGGCCGTTTGGTGCTTTCACTGCTTCCTTTTTGTCTTTTTTCCCTTTTTTGGCCGGTGACTGGAGGGTCCCCTGGGCCGTGTGCTGATTGTAGCACTCCTCTGCAGAACGCATCCCAACCGTCCTCGCCACGTTTGCCCAGTAATCTGCCATGTGCTTCGGATGGAGGGCCACTGCCCTGAAGAAACACAAACACACACATACACACTTGTGTTGCTCCTATTCTGACAAAAATGCTACTTCCTCATTCTATCGGCACACAAAACCTACTGTTTTAGCTTCGTAAGCTCTTCCTCGGTCCATTCATCTTCATCGTGCTCTGGTGGAGTCGGTGTGCTTCCTCTGTCCGTCTTGTGTTTCTTACTAGATTGTGTTGACTTGGGCTTGGTCGGCTGTGATTTCTTGTTGCTTTTACTCTGTTTATGTTCTGTTGTTTGTGCAGCATCTCTGTTTTTTGTCGCTCTGGCTGCTGTTTTCTTTCCCAGCTCTTTCCCACTCTCTACTGACAAATGCGGTGGCTGCAGTGACTCCTCCCCCCTCTTCTTGTGCTCTGCTTTCCCTCGCCTCTTTCTCCTGGTGGATACGTCATCGTTTGACCACAGATTCCGTGACGTTTTACCCTTAACAGTAGGGGATTGTGGGGATGCTGGAATCGCTTTTTTTCTCCCCGAGACTCTCACTGTTTCTGCTTTTTTGTCCTCCGTGTTAAGGGTTTTTTCAACCCGTTCTTGAGCCTTAGCTTCCACAGTCAGTGTCCCCTCTGCAGCATGACGCCTCTGGGCGGACCTCGTCTTTCTGCCAGACCCTTCCTCAGGACCGCTGAGAGTCTCTGCAGGGGGTCGAGGTGAATGGGAGGTTTTCTGGTTGCGGTTAACCTTGGCTCTGTTGCGCCTGCTGAGCGGTGCCTTGATCTTCCTTTGCAGCGCTGATGTTTCTGTCTTGTTGGTTGAGTCAAATTGCTTAAAGCCTGGAAACACCAAAGAAAATTTGACTTTATGCAACTTTTAACTCATACCATAATGCAAGAGCTCCAGCTTGGATATCTCTACTTTCACTGGAGGGCGGAATAACATGGGCGGGTGTCTGTAACGCTTTCGCAGAAACTTTTGTAGTGACCCCCTGTGAGAATGATCACAATTAGAAAAAAGTCATTTGTACACACTAACACTATTGTCATTACTACGTATGTGACCGGTGTAAGATGAGTGTACATGGTTGCAGATGTAGGTGTCGTAACTTTTGTGGATAATAACATTCATGTGCGCATCCAGAAGGACTCTCCCTCCTTTCCAATATATAAATACAATTTGATTTTGTATTGCAATTCAGATTTTTCATGATTCTACAAGTATTGCAAATTGAGAGTATTGTTATCGTTTCCTTCTTAAAAGGAAAATAAACGTTACATAATACTGTTTACTTCTAGAAACAATATATATCAAGTCGTATTAAAATAAATAAATAACTTATCACATGTTGTCCCGTAAAAAAATTGTGAAGAAAACAAAATTCAGCTCTAACTAAATTTTTCCTCTATTCTTTCATCATTTTACACATGCTTAAAGTATTGAACTTGTTTCAAGGTCATCAAAAATAAAGCAAATTCTTTTTATTTAAATATCTATTCTTACTTTATTGACTCCGAAAGAAACTTCTCATGAAGCTCCTTCCAGTTCGGTGAAAACCCTTTGAAAAACTTCTTACAAAACCATTTGGGAAATCCTGTATTCAAAAAGTGAGAGACAGAAAAACAATAGATTTTATGTGCCAAAATGAAACATATTTTCAGTGCAAAAGGTCTATGCCAACACAACATGAGCTACCAGACCTACCAGAGTCAATTTGCAACATCATCTTCCCAACTAGGTTGTAAACCCTGCCAGTTACAGTCTTCAGCACGTAGTTAGAAACCCTTTCTGCAATGATGTTACTGCACCACGCTGTTCTCTTCCCTGGGCGGAAAAGACAAGAGCTACATTGAAACACGTAAATATCTGACAGTAGCTCGGCAATGAGCAAACAGAAAGTAAACTCAAATAAACTTTGATTGCACCCTGTTCTACTCAAATCTTTAAGACTGTGTCCCAGGACACACTCGCCTGTGGATTCCATCAACAAACAGGCCCTTACAACTGCTCCGAATGACCCATCTTTTGAGATAAATCACACTCTCCTGCCAACACCAGATGAAAATGTCACAGAGAAGGTCTACAGTTGATTGGCATTTTCTCAAAAAAAAAAAAAAGGATGATTTTCTACTCACACAGGGGAATTTTTGGGCCTGTGACCAGTTGTTGCGCTTCAGTACAGGTTCATTTTTCTTCGGTATGGAGATCCGCGGTGAGTTGATAATGAGCGGGTCTTCCAGCAAAACGGGGTGTGACGGCACAGCTGGGACCTGGACCTGGACCTGGACGTCTTCAGAGGGGTCCGTGTCCGACTGGCTGTCAGCTGACTCTGCCCTGAACTGACTGACAGGAACCAGACCTTCAGTGAGGGCAGTGTCCTCCTTATCACCCACATCCTGAGTCGTGGAGAGAGGTGCATCTCTGGACTGATGGAATTTACCTATGGCAAAAATATTACAATGATTCTTGTGCAGCATGCGATGTGAGAGAACTCTCTTACACTCAGCTTAAAGGTCATCACACACTCACCCCTGACAGTACAAGCTTCTTGCTGCTCGGCTCTACTTTCCCTATCCTTCATGTAAGCAAAAATCTTGGCTGGAGACATCAGGGGACCTTTATCCATAATAACGTGGCAACCTGTTCAGAACAGCAGGGGCATCAATTGGTCTTGTGCATCTAGATCATGGCATATTGAGGGGAATCACAAAACCAACAGAAACCTCACGTTTCTTTGCAGTGGATCTCAGTGGTGAGAACAGGGGTTCATGGGTGACCCCAGGGGAAAGCCCTCTCACATGGACCAAGTCCTCCCTGCGGGTTTTTGTTTTTGTTTTCCTCTCCTTTGGCTTACCTGTCACCTCACTGCTAACATTGCTAAACGCCTGTGGCTCCCATTTTCTCTTCCTCAGCCTCTTGCTCACGGAGGAGTTTGACACGGAACAGAGGAGCTCGTTCCGTGTCAAACATGGCGTCGATTTGTGCAGGCTGGATCTTCACCGGCATCCTGCTGGTCACTTCAAAACCATTAAAGTCTATGATGCGAGAGGCTTCATCTGCCTGGATCTGCTTTCTGTTGGCCAGAAAGAGGGGCTGAGACACATCCGTGGACTCCAGGAAGGCTCTCTTTCTCGGTGTGCATCCATGTCCTCTCCCAGTGACAGGAGCCTCGTCTTCCACAGGCTGGCTGTTGTGTAAAAATGCGTATCCGGAGCTTTTCTGAGGACTCGATATGGGCGAGATGGTCAGCGCCCGCGCTTCGTTGCAACCAGCGAAGCCTAGATCCTCCTTGAGGTCGTCGCTCATCCAAGTGCTCTCCGCTCTCTTCCTGGGCGACTTATCCTTTGCCCCAAGTTTCACCTTACACAGCGGATCCTTGCATGCGGAGTCCCCCTCGTTGGCGCACTTCCCCTCTCGCTGCACTTTGGATTTTAATTCAGCGAAAACCTTGGCCGGAGATTGAAACCGCAGATATGACGCCATGATGTGGGAGTAAAAAGGTAAATATAGATCCAGGGGGTACGCTAGCAGCTAGCGCGCTAACCCGCAAATTTGAAAATTGACATCACTGCCGCCTTTGGCTAGAAATCTGTGACGCATTCCCAAAACATGTACGTAACCTCCGTACATGTTTTCAGAATAAAGGTTTGGAGGAAAAAAATACTGACTCACTTTTTACCCTAAATTAGATTTTACCAGATAATAGTTACATATAAACATTTAAAAAGATACGTTAAGTATTATAGTGGATTTTGTGGTTAGAATGACTTAAAGATTTTTTTTTTTTTGTATATTGTTTGATTACGTTATTTTGTATTGCTTTATTGTCTATATTGTATTTTATACCTGTGTTTTATTGTTCACACTGTTTCGAAATACAGTACGTCGTCATCATTGTTATCCATTCTGAGGTCATTATGATATTAAAACTTGTTAAAAATCATAAATAAACACTTTAGCTATTTCAAAGTGATATTTTCTGTGCCTTATGGGGTTAATTATTGAAACAACCTTATAAAACACCTCATTTGGAAAAACTTTACCCAATTTGTATATTTTATATATAACCATAACAAGATAATTACCCTTTAAAATCCTGCGCAAATACTGTCCAACAAGTCATTATTTTGTTAAGTCTAATAAGGACGTTAATACTTGCTGTTCGTTCTGTGATGTAGTCACTGAAACACTTCCATCTGTTCTAGCACTGTGACCGTACCAAAAAGCTATGTAAGGACTTTATTATTTAACCATGTAAGGACATTATTACTGATGACAATGACACATATCTTACTGTCTGTCCAGAGACTGTTTTGTCTGGTTTGAAATAAAGTTACAGTAAAATACATTACATGGTAAATCTAAAACATATTTTTTTACATTAGAACAATAAAACAAATTTAACATTAAAACCATATTGTCCTTCCAGAATAAAAAGCCTATTAACTTTAACTCTATGTACGCATTTGTCCAAATAATTGTGTTCTCTGGCAAGGTGGCTATGCTTGCATAAGGGGACCCTTTACTTCTTCCTAGAGATCATCAGTTTGTATTCACAGTCAACACATGAGAGGGGTCAGATAAAATCGTTGGCCTGACGAATTGTGGACTGCTCAGACATGAGTAAGGGAGTGAGCTTTCCTGCTGTTTTTATTTAACTCTTGATTTGAGCTTTGCACTTGTGTATTAGGTTGCGATAACTGCTAGTGAGGCCATATCAAAGGACAGATTCAATACTGGAACTGTACGAGATATACATAAAATTCCTACAGACACCAAAAACCCTGAGTTGTGAGAAGGTTAACTAGGTCCTGATGTATTCTGACACTTGCCACATGTGTGTACCAGTTCAGCTCACTGTCAGTGTGGACCCCTAAATATTTATAGGAAATGACCCGTTTGATGTCGTGGCCATGTATGACAACTGAGCTTCTGTCTCTAGCTGATCCAACTGGGATCAACAATGACCTCGTCAATTTTTTGTTCACTGACATGAAGGTCAAATCGATCAACTTAAGCCTTATACCTGGAGATGTTGGAATTAGTTGTGAGCACGCTAAGACAGTGTTGTCTGAAAACTCAAACACCCCCTTATCAGGTTGAGAGCTGACACAGTCATTTGTATATGAAATGAGTAAAAACAGTGAACTAACCCCTCCTTGAGGGGCCCCAGTACTATACACAGCTATATCAGATAGTGCAGAGTTAAATTATACTGGCTGTGGCCTTTTTGATAAAAAGTGTAGTGAGTGAAAAGGATTAACCTCTAACTGAACTAACTTCTTAAGTAAAATGTGTGGCTGAATTATATTAAAATCTGAGCTAAAATCAATAATTTAAAAAAAAAACAGTCTGGAATATACAAAAGGACTTTCTAAGTGCTTTTAAACATGTCGCAGTATAGTTGAGATAACATCATTAGTGCTGTAATTTCTTACAAAGGGATCTAATGTAGCCTCTACCTCCCTGTGCGCTTCCTTGGTTGGAATTCTCTCCCGTGATTTCATCACATTGGAGGTTGAAGCCACAGACCTATGGTCATTATTTTCCCAGGTGCAGGACTTTCGGCTGCGGCTCTGTAATTGTGTTCTCCATCCTTCGACAGTTGTTTAACTTGCTCATCTTTTTGACAGCTTTGTCACCTCTCCAACTTGTTGAACACTCTACTCGTGTGTAGAAAAGTGTAGGGGGGACTTTATAATTGCACTGTTTTTATGGTGGTCATATTCTTTTTGTAACTTGTCAAGTGAATTTAATTGTGTTTTTGATTTTGTTTTCTTTTCTTTAGTGTTTTAAGGTAGCGCTCGTGTCTGCATACCCCGG
Source organism: Mola mola (assembly GCA_001698575.1). Lineage (NCBI taxonomy): Eukaryota > Metazoa > Chordata > Actinopteri > Tetraodontiformes > Molidae > Mola > Mola mola. Next base: position 5,040,532 of record KV751346.1, read on the forward strand.
TACAGTAGGTGGCGGTGTGCACCTTTCAAAGTTACAGATTGTACTCTGTCAATAAGACAAAGGAGGACGAAGAAGCGTACTGCGCAGTCTCTTGTCAATTCAAACTTCCTGGCTAAGTGTCCTGCTTTTTTGGCTTCCTGGTTCTTGCTTTGTGAGGACAACAGTATAATATTTGTACTGTTAGTGTTTTTGTTTACACGAGCAGTGCAACTTGGATAGTTGTGACTGTAAACAAGTGGCTTCAGCGGTCTACAAACTTCAGTGTCGCCTCGATAGAATTGATGCAACATGGCAGCAACTCCTCTCAGTAGGTGCCTCCTGTCAGCATTAAGGACACACACTCGCTGTCAGAGCCGTGGACTCCATTCTTTGGCGGAGAAGACAGTCAGCCGCGCGCCCTCGGCCGCAGTATGCAACCACGGGGGAGCTGAGGGGCACACGAGCCTGTACAGGGAACCTCCGGCGGACTGGGACAGAGAAGGTGGTCGGGACAGGAGCAGGTCTCTGGTCAAGTCATTGTCGGTGGGTTTGGGACTCTGTGGTATCGCGCTTGTAGACAGTCAAAAAGACGACAAAGAGAAGGACAGAAAACTTTCCACATACAGGCAGTGTGTTGAAATCATACTGCCTTCAGCCCAGTGTGCGTCCCCCTTCAAACCTGACAGCCCCCGGTATAAATACAACTTCATTGCAGATGTGGTCGAGAAGTCCACACCAGCTGTCGTATACATTGAAATCGTGGGCAGGTGAGTTTACACTCAAGGTGCTATACGGGATAGTTGAAATGGAAATTATTTTGAAGCTATGTAAACTTCTTCAGCCCGAGTAGGAAGTTCACATATGATGTCACTGAGAATCTAGTTTTTCTCTAGTTATCCTAAATATTGTTTAGTTCATTTGATTGGTTAATTAACCCCACAATAATTTGAGTAAAAAATTTTGATAGATGGTCGTTAAACGTATTGTTTATTTTGTAGGGTTTTAGATTCAGAGTTTTTTTTTAAAGCTGTTCTGTCATAACATGGAGCCACAGACTGACCATGTCTAAATACTGGGTCAGAATTCATCAAAATAAAGGACGTTATCCATCCATCCATCCATCCATTTTCTACC
>KV751346.1:5054406-5067937 GCA_001698575.1 Mola mola
ATGATAGTAAAAAAGGTTTAATCACACAAATAAAGGCTCCAAAAGGCAAGCCTTCTGCAGTGATTTGCTGTATTTTACAGACATTCTCAAATTATCAAACAAGACAAATGCATACAAAAACAAGACTATGGCCTGTACCAACTTGTACTTCAATTTCTCAGGGCAACCTGCAAACTGTAAGGCAGTGGATTACTTCCCGCATTTGGCCACTCCTATTGATGTCATGCCCCAGTGATTAAGAGATGAGACAGAAATAATAAAGAATTTCACAGAGACCAGCCAAAACATTACAAAGCCAGACCACAAACCTTTTCTGGAATCAAACTGAACACACAATAACTGCAACCGAAAAGGTTGTTGAGCTTTCACATAGGCCTATACAATCTGCCAGATTTCACTTTGGCACAGAGCAGGCAAATCTTTTGGGGCCACTGGATGCAGTCGACAGCCACATTTACACAAAAACCCGACTGAAAACCAAAAAGTATTTCCTTTTGCATTTTAAAGAAAAAAATCTATGCTATGATAACAATCCTCATTCACAAAGAATAGCAAAAACGACTGAAAATGCAGCCAAAGCTGGATTTTGTTAGCCTTACATAACTTATCTAAATGGATGGTGATAATAGGAACAAAGTTGACAGCAGTTATCTACTGCTCAATACAACTTTGTAATATCATATGGGGGAAAAAAAATCCGTATTCTATCATTGTGTGGAGTCTGTTGTCCTCTGTTGGCATTAACATGCTGCAACTACACAACACAGACACTTGGCAACACATTGTTTATCCTGGCTAAATCTTTGATACTGTTGCTGCTTTTTTGGTGTGTCTGGCTAAGCTAAAGTCCCAGCCCTGACAGTCATGGTTCGCCCCTGAACATGCAAATGGGGCCACAAAGCCATAGTCACAGTACATGCACATTGTTAGTTTACACGGCAACGGAAGGAGCAGTGTTATCGTAGGATTTCACTCTGGAACCCAGTTTGAAAAGTCTGTGTTTTCAGGCCTGCAAAATATAGTTATCTTGTAAAGGAGCGGCAAAAATGCAATAGTCCACCGTATTCTGTCAAATTCGTTTCCATGCAAACAGCCCCTACAACACCACATTGTAACTGGGACAATTCTGTAAAAGTTGAGCAAGACTATATTTAAGTTAGCCAATCAATGCCATTCAGCAATTTAGACAGAAGTGCATGAGACTCACAGCTGCGTATCAACAAGATGAAAAATAGTTGAAACTCTTTCTAACCAGCAGTTAAAAACGCTTCAAAGACATAATTTTCCCTTTACTTAACACAGGGTAGCTTTTGAAAGAGCTTCCTATTATATTATTTCTTAATTTTTACCATGCCATTATTTTTAAGCAATTTGATCATTTTAATTCCGATCAATCTAGAATTCTTCGGAAATCTACTTTTCAGGCATATCACACAGATTTGGGCTATATAATATTCTCTTACCCCTATTTTCAAACTTCACATAAGCTCACTAATAGATCCATACTATGCCAACATACCAATAAAAAAATTTAACCAGGAAATGGTAGTGCTGACTAGACCAATTACTTAAGATGGGTGTGGCAAAAAGAATCACCTTCAATGAAACACTTTATTTTAATAGTGCAAATATATAATAAAGTGATTTCAAGTCTTGCTGTACTAATTTATTTTAGTACTAGTAGTTTAACAAGAAAAGACAACAGATTATAATTTAAAAATTTCTTTTACGGAATTTCAAAGATTCTATTAAAATAACTTTTTGCAACCAGGGCTTCACTGAATTAATTTTTCTGTTAATTGCTTTTTTACTACATTTTTAGGGCACTGAACGGTGTGTGGCCAAGTGGCTCACTTGTGCTCCCCCCCACCAAGTATCACGTACATGTTGGAAATTCACAAAGTATGTGTATCAAACTCTTACAAAAAAAAAAAACCTCAACCATTTTGAATCTCTTGCACATTTTCGATGATTTCCATGTATTTTACCAAACTCCTCCTGCACATTTGACCCAATCGCTTTGAAATTTGGCCAGAACAATCTTTCTACCTTGAGCAAGAAAATTTATTATTGCTACTGTCGTTATTGTTTTCATCAAGCACAGTGAATTTCGACATTTCGCCATTAAATAGGAACCTGTTTCAATCGGGGCCAAATTTGAAACATCAGTTAAAAGCACTAACGTGAAGACCCTTACATGCCATTTATGTCCTACAATCATTCTGCCACTTACAGGAGACAGGAAATAAGCCTTACATGAAAGAAAGTGTTGAACATTGAAAATGAAATTTTCAGTGTGGTCTCTGCTACTAAAACATTCAACAGATGAGCAAAAAAAAAAAAGAAAAAAATCGGAAATACATCAACCAGCCAGTGTCTGTTGAGGAGGATGTGAATGCATCGCAACCTTTGCATGAAGTGCAAGGGGTCTGTTCACTATTTGTAGTTTCAATTGTTTTTTGTTTACTTTCATACCATGAATGTAGAAAGCTTGATACATAACTTTTGACACACCCAAAAATATGAGGAGTATTTCAACAACAAACCTGTCAATAATAGAAATGCGATGTCATCTTCTTTCATTGTTTTCAGGGTTGACATTTATTAAAGTTACGATAAAAAAAATTTACAAACAATGTTCAAGTGCAACCATTTTTTTTTTTTTTTGCCCTATTTACCAATTGGCTCAGGAGCCAATAATAAAACCGGTAAAACTATTTTTAAAACCGTTATACCCGTTTGTCACAGCAAAACCTGCTGTGGAATTTAAAGTTTCTTGAGGGACACTACTTTACTACTTTTACCACTACTTTACTAGTCACACTTAATCAAAACCTGTCACCAGTTCAGAAAATTATAGGAGCACTTTAAACCGTTGACACCATCTCTAAATCCTAAATATTGCAGCAGAAACCAAACAATTATCTCCAGGATTGCTCACATTAAAGCCAGTGTAAGTAGTCCAGCTACCAGAGATGTCACAGTCAGAACAAATGTCGATAAAACTAATGTGCCATACGGGAAGTGTTAACCACGACAACAAAAAGGTGAAAACGTGAGCTGTCGAGGTAAACCTTGGAGTGTTTAGTAGGAAGCAACTGGACTTCTTATCTTGTTTGAAGACGTCTCGCTTATCTTTCCTAGTAAACAGTTTATTGCCAAAGGCTCTAATTCCATGGCAGCTAGCTAGCCACGTTAGCCGCTAACTATCGTCGCTAGCAAACGCATTTTGTCGAACCAACTCGCTTAACTACCAGTTAACCTTGAAACAAAACCCACAATTCCACACCAAGAAAAGAAATCAAATCCCAAAGAAGGACGGAAGCAGTCAAATCGGCTCTTCGACAACAACAAATCCCGCTCTGTAGCATTAGCTAGCGTTTACGTTACCTTTTCTTTTCTGGTACAATTCCTGTGTCCATGTCAGGACGAGAGGACCTGAGTTGAGTCTCTCTATGGGTAATCACGCTGTATCCGGGCCCGTCGAGAAATAAAACCAAAATCCCACGATTTTCCGCCGAGGTGGATCCGTAAATTTTCAGGCAGGCAGCGCACGAGTCCTCACGGTGCGTAATTTGTCCAAATATCGAGGTTTCATCCGACGGAACCGCAGCCCGCTCGCGTACTACAGTTGAGGGACAGTGCCACGCTGGAGAGCTGAGCTACTTTCCGAGACAATGTTGCACGGCGGAGGCTCGTTGACCCCCCGCCTATCTCCGCGGGGACGCGCAGTCACATGCGCTGCCTGAGGGCGCGCGCATCAAACGGAGTACGTCCAGCAGCCAATCACGGGAGTAACCGGAACTTTCGACGACGGTGACGTCGTACAGGCCAGTCAGCTGTAAATCTGTCGCACCAAGATAAGACATACAGACATTTCACAGCTGATGTAGTTTAAAACCCTATTTACCTCTTCTGAGCTGACATTAAAACTCCTGTCGTGTCCCTTCAGCAGAGGTCTGAGGTTTTACATGGGCCCAAGTTTTTTTTTTGGAAGACTTGTTAGGTGTTTTGTGGGGAGAGGCCTTGTTTTGTGACTTGTCCCAAGTGATTATGTGAATATTTTCTGATTATATTTACATCAGTATTCTTCCATTACCACATCATTTATTGAAAACAATTGTAAGTTTCTGTAAAGTATTAGCTTATGCATGTGGTTTCTTGTGTTTTATTTTACATTTATTATCCTGACCCGGAATCGAACCCAGGGCCTTCTCGCTGTGGTCTCAGTGTGTAAAGTTCTAATAACTAAAGTTACAAGTGTCTCTCCGGCCCTTCCCCCTTCCCTGGATTGAGTTGTCTGTCCCCATATGTTATTTAATGCTTGAAAAATATTATTTCTAATATTTTAAAAGCGAAAGTGTATTGTAATGATGTTAGCAAGCTCGTTGTGTGTGAAATTTACACATGGGAAAGAGAAAGTGATGGGACTTATCCCACTCTAGCAGTCATCTTTTACACCTACAATTGTGTAATAAGTGTTAGGATAGGACTGTTAATTAAAATCACATAATAAAAACAGCTTAAAGATATACTTGCAGTGCTTAGCATGAAGCAGTAGTGTTACTAAAATGTGTGCATGGGCGGCTTCAACCAGAATTCACTACAGACTTACTTGTTCAGATGGTTAAAATTGTTTTCCTAAACTAGTTTGTTGATTTCTGTCCATCCAGGCTTCTCCTGTTTGGGAGTTACACACTTGCCTAGAATTCGGCTCGGACATTGGAAAAGAGACATGGAAAGAAAATGATTTCCCTGAATAAGACTCGCTCAGGCTCCATTTATCAAACTATTATTCATCCTTTTACTAAGGGTATGTTTTCTTTTCTTACTCAGACAAGTGAGCAATGGTTTGGTTTCCAGAACAGTTGGCTGAATGAAATATCAGGTTACTGGCAGAGCTGCACTTTGACACAAGGATGACTAAATACTGAACATGACCAGGCAGGTTTTAGCCGTGCTGTAAACCAGAATGGTGAATTTTACTGTAAGTCCTGTAAACCAGAATATGAGCCCTACAAAACGGGGACAATCATAACAAATATGGACACTGCTGGATTCACTATGCGAGTAGCTATGCTTTAGATGTAACTTTATTGATCCCCCTAGGGAGAAATTCAGGTTGACACAGCAGTACAGACGTGAAAGTAGCAGTGCAAAGGGATAAATAAAAACTAAAATACTAGAAGTTAAAAAATACTAAGTATTATGTCTGTGAAGGTTCTCAGTCATCCAGATCATCTTACTCTCGGAGCGTTTAGTAGGAAGTCTTCAAACAAGATAAGAAGTCCAGTCGCTTCCTACTAAACGCTCCGAGATTACTAAGTATTATGTACAATCTGGCCTCTGTGTATAAAGTGTGCAAAGTGCAATGTTCCTGAGTTTTTATAGATAGATAAATAGAGTGTATCATGAAGTTTACATAGCGAATAGTGAGGAATTCTATATATATATATAAACAGTTGGACATGTGCAGTATCAGGGTTTATTATCCTAGAGCGGTGTACGAATTGAGTCCTTAATCTGTGGAGTGGGTGGTGGGTGGTGCTGGGAGGGGTGGGAGCTGTGCTGTTGTGCAGTCTGATGGCAGATAGAATGAGGGAACCCCCCAAGCACTTTGAGGCCCGTGGCTGGATGAGTCTGTCTCTAAAGGTGCTCCTGAGTTTCCGCAGCTCGGCGTATAGAGGATGAGAGGGATTGTCCATGATAGCCTTCAGCTTTCCTCTCATCCTCCTCTCAGTCGCTACCTCCACACTGTCCAGTTCCATCCCCACCATGGAGCTGGCTTTCCTCACAAGCTTCTTCAGTTTGTTTGCACCACTGCTCCTGATGCCCCCTCCCCAAGACACAGCAGCAAAGAAGTTGACACTGGCCACTACAGAGTGGTAGAACATTTGTAGTAGCCTGGTGGCCACGTTTTAAGACCTGAACCTCCTCAGGAAGAACAGTCTGCTCTGACCTTTCCTGTAGAGGGCCTCGGTGTTGCTTGATCAGTCCAGTTTGTTAGTTAGGTGTTAGTTTAGGTCCACCATCTCCACCCCCTCCCCGTTTATGAAAATAGGTGTTGGGTGTCTCTTCCTGCGTCGGAGGTCCACTACCAGCTCTTTGGTTTTCCCAATGTTGAGCTGCAGGTGGTTCCTGTTGCACCATCCCACAAAGTTCCTGATTAGGTCTCTGTACTCATCCTCCTTGTCGTACGTAATGCAGCCACCAATGGAGGAGTCATCAGAGAACTTCTGCAAGTGGCATATCCCAGAGTTGAAGCAGAGGTCGGAGGTGTAGAGGGTGAACAAGAACTGCAACAGTACAGTTTCCTGGGGTGTTCCAGTGCTGCTTGTCGCCACATCTGACAAGCAACCCTGCAGCCTGACATACTGCGGCCTGTCTGTGAGGTAGTATGTGAGGTATGTTTTATGCTTGTATTCAGGGTGGAATAATGAGTTACAGGTAGCTTTAGAGATGACTTACATTTACCAAGTACTGTTTTCGTCATGATTTTGATTAATTCAACAATTGTCTGAAAGATGTGTTAGGTGCTAGTCACACCTTTATTTCTGTGCTACAGGTCATATGAGATAGGCGAGGCCATGGTGCCACCTCAAATATTGCTTTATTACAACCACTGCACTGTCCAATCAAGCTGTTTGAGATCACACTTGTAAAATCTTGCTGTGTGTCTGGTGGATAAAAATATGAAACTTTGCTGTTTTTCTATGCTGCAGCCTTTATTAAAATGCAATGAAGGGCCTGGCTTGTGTGGCAATGCCATTAATGCCACACATTTAAAAGGAAAATGTTGAAAGTGCAAATGAGATTGCATGGTCAATGTAAAAAAAATGCCATCCGCTGACTGGCTTTTGCCAGGTTAATGTCTTAATCCTTGCAGCCCGTTACTAGACAGAGCAAAAACAATACCTAAAATGCATGTGTGTTAACTCACACAACAGATTTCATGTCCAACAAGTCACACAATTTAGGTGATGTTGAGTGTTTTTCATTATCTTTTGTTACTTCTGGGGCTATTGATCATCCAGGAAGAACTGCGGCCAAACACTGATTCAGTCAAGCAGTGTGGAAAGACTGCTCGCAGCTATCAGTAAGTCTCAGTAATGAAACTTCTGACAGAGATCCTAAATGTGTTCCCTCACTCAGACATCACCTTAGGAAAGCTGCCAAAGCAGGGCCACATCAGTGAGTAAACAACAAGCCAGTTAATCACATGCCCCGTTGTTTGTGATGCAGCTACAGACTGTCTTTGTCATGGAAATCTCAAAGTAGATTAGTGTGCTGCTCGAGTGAGGATGATGTCTGAGGTGCGCAAGATCTTAGCGGCACAGCGCGCCTCTGCAAGTCTTTGTATGTAAACACAAAGATGCATTAGCAGAGTAGAGTACAGTGTACAGAGAGTGGAAGCAAAATCCTCCACAGGATGGGGGGCTGATGAGATAAACAGATGTGAGCCTGACGACTTCCACCCTCAAACGAACAGGAAGAAGTCCATCGCCATTTTGTGAAGTTGAGACTGTTCGTGTGTGTGTGTGTGTGTGTGTGCAGGTTCAGCGTGGGGGCACGCGTGAAATTCATTACACTCTCAATTCAATCCATGTTCTTTTGTCCTGTGTTGTAACAGTTTGAATTTCTTTTACCAACACCTATACTTTGGTTAAATTCAAGCAGCTGTGTCTGAAAAGTATCATTTCCATCTGTGTCTTCCTGTTTCTCTCACAGGCGGCAGCAATGATGCTGTGTGGTTTCCTGTTTATTCTGCACTGGGTTGTGATGACGAAAGGATCCACTACAGGGGCCACACCAGGTGACTGGCTAATGTTACTGTACTGCAGGGTTAAATTTCTCCCTCTCTGTCTCCTCCTAGTCTCCATTTTATGTTCTCGGCTCGATTAAGTATTCAGCAGGGAGAATATTCAACAAATTAGCGCATTTGCATGTTTGAATAAATGCTCCCCTGTGAGTTACCCCAACCCAGGCTGTCCGCCCACGGACTTGGTAGGTTTCAAAGGCCCAGTGTGTGGTGAGAAGGGCATGTGTACTCTGTTTGTATAAACACATCAGCATTCTTTTGTTCAAGACAACGGTGTGGTGCAATCTTCAAATTTCTGGAGTTTCGTCATGAATCACCAGTGCTTTCACCTCACTTAAAATCTTGCGTCATCCTCAACATGCCGGGGTGATCGAATCACACACTGAGACAGTAGCATTTGTTTGACCCACAAATAAAACATCACTTGTGATGCGAGTTTAAATGAAACGAGTAGGGTGGCCTATACTGCTTTTTTTCACGCCTCATGTTTAAGTTTATTCCTTTGATTTTGAGAGCGGAGGCATTCAATGCTCATTTAGTGTGTGAGTGTCTGTGTTTTTCCAGAGCACACATCATTGAGAAACTATTTCATGTGCTCCCTCAGACCTTCCTGGATTTAAAGTGGCCGCTTGACTTTTCTGGGAACCTCTGGCAGGCTGCTACTGATTTTTGGTTTCTCACTTTCACTGGAGTTCAAAAATGAAACACAGACCAGACTTAGGCTCCAAAAGTGCAAATTCATTCGAAGTAACTAAAGGCAAATCGATTCACCTAATAAAGAGCAAATGTAGAGTAAAATTCAAACACTGGATGTTTGTCAAACATCATCATCATGTCAAATACACTTGTGTAAATGTTTGTAACAGTCAAGGCTGAACGTCACTTCAAACGCCGATCATACGCTTCTTTGTTAAGGAGTCACAGGAGTGCTTTGGAGTTCAGATGCGGGTCCTGGTTCATGTGAGCACGTGTTTGGCTCTCAGCTCTTTGCAACCTTCATGTCTTTGAGGAATGTGACAGCCACTTATAGTCCAATCTACTGGAAACTGCCTCCGCTCAAAACCACAGACCGAGAAGAGTAAGACAAACACTGGACGTCCGGTGGATCAGTGAAAAGACTCTGAGCCTTCCAGCAGTTCAGGTGAAGAGAATGAGAAGTTACGAAACTCCTCCTGGTTGATGGATGGGATCAGAGGGTCATCAATTGGTGTGAGGGTGGGCTCTTCCTGAGTGAAATCTGGGTCGAAGTTGTTGACGTCCTCAGGTGCTTTCTGCATAGGCATGATAAAGACATACTCATAAGCAGCAGAATTTTAGCAAAAAGCAGCTAGAGTCAGAATGTAAGACTACTGCTGAGGGTCTTTATTATGATTTATCCACACATTTATTAAGTCATGAGCGTGACTTACGATCCTGGGCTTGAAGGGTGGCTCTAATTCTCTACGATTCAACTTCTCCCAGTCGATCCCAGTAAAGAAAGGATGGCTGGTCACGGCAGTCTCCCCAACTTCTGAGGCAACACAGCCCAGACGTCGCGCCGGGTTTTTGGTCAATAACTGTGGAAAGCGAACAGGGAAGAATTTAAAGACATGAGATGCTTAATAAAGAATCCAAAAAGAAAATGTAATGTAAGACAACACATAAGAACAACCACTACAGAACTGGATAAAACTGGTTGGAGTCTGTGGATTTCAGCAGATTACTTCTCAGCTGTATAAAGCAGGGATGTGTGACACATTAATCAACCAGATCGGCAACATGCTGTTTTGGGAAAATGCCAAACTGAAGCGGAGCCAGGCTGACATCCTGTCAGTCCCCGCCCAACGCATACACAGGACACACCCTCGAGTGTGTCTGGTGCCTTCCACAGTGTGGAAAAGTTCAAAAGTCATCCAACGATGTCTCAGCTTCCTGGTGCTGTGCAAAATAACACAATAGATCAACGAATCACTTGATGAACTCCATTTTTTTTTCTCTCTCTTTTAGCAGACTAATTGTAGACGATCAGAGGGAGAGGTCCAAACAAACTTGAAAAGGCTTTTGTTTCAAGCCCCCTCTGAGAGGAAACCGAAAAAAACAGATGTGTTTCTAACAGCTCTTTTGGGGTCATGGACTTTGTGTACACCTTGGTGTCAGCAGTGACATTCATACTAGGCCACAGAAAAACATCGAGCCACCACAGGGACGGTGTCAATATCAAGCGTTTAGAAATAGGAATATGTTTGTTTAACATATCAGCTCCAAACTCCATTAACTGCCAGGGGCCTAAATGACAAGAGCAGAACAGAAGAGAAGTTCACAGAAAAAACAGGAAGGAGATTAGAGAAGCAGATGAACACAAATAACTACAAAACTCACAAATCACTGACAATATATAAGTGACTTGTTGAGACTTGAATCCTGCTTGACAACTGCATCCCGGTTGACACCAAAACAGAGGGAAGCAGCATTACAGTTCGTTGTTCATGCAGCTGAATTTTCAGCTGTGATCTCTAGTTGGTTGGATGAGTTGAAATTGACTAAGAACCGCTAGGCAGTTCATCTTTATCGTCCTTGAGGTGGAAACAGCCGAGTCAGACAGACTGGCAACGGGAATTTGCAGACCGGGAAACATAAGAGACGTTATTCCAGTGAGACTGATGCCATCTTTCCATGGCTAAAACATCAGCCGTGCCATCTTCAGCATCAGATGTACCACGTCAGCATGAGTGCACAGAAATGCTGTTCTTCACTGGCGCAGAGGAAAAAACACAACTGCTATCAAAGTTCTAGTGCTGAACATTTTAGGAGTCGAATGATAACAATTTTGATTTATCTGACCAACGTGTTGGTCAATCATAAATTACAAATAATGGTTTAGCTTCTGTAGTGTGAGGTTTTAAGTTTTTATATAAATGTAAGCAGCAGTGGGTTCTGGAGTATCTGGACCAACTCAGTGTTCTGAAGATGTCCTCTTGAGCTCTGAGAAACCTGTGACAAGCATTTTTTACTACTGCTGAAATATACTGTAAATATTTGTTTAGACATTCACGATTGATGATGATTACTCATGTCCTCCAGTTGACAGGGTGTACTAGAGCATCCCAAAAAAATTTGAACATGATGATTTTTTTATTTAAGAAGTGAACATTTACTATATCCTAGACTCATTATGCAGAAACTGACAGTGGTGCAGTGGTTAGCGCTGTCGCCTCACAGCAAGAAGGTCCTGGGGTCGATTCCCGGGTCAGGGCGTTTCTGTGCGGAGTTAGCATGTTCTCCCTGTGTCTGCGTGGGTTCTCTCCGGGTACTCTGGCTTCCTCCCACAGTCCAAATACATGGAAACTGGGGGTTAGGTTAATTGGTCACTCTAAATTGCCCGTAGGTGTGAATGTGTGTGTGGATGGTTGTTTGTCTCTATATGTCAGCCCTGCGATGAACTGGCGACTTGTCCAGGGTGTACCCCGCCTTTGCCCCAAGATGCTGAGAAAGGCCCCCCCCCCCGTGACCCTTAACAGAATAAGTGGTAGAAAATGGATGGATGAAATGAAAAAAGAAATCTCAAAATATTTGACTGCAACTCTATAAACCATAATTGTTAAAAAAGCCTTGTTTATATTAATGTGAAATATTTTTGTGTAATGAATAAATGAATAGAATAAAATACAAAACTCTTTGAATCAAATTACGAAAAAAAAGAATTTGTATATGCTGTATATGATTTATTTTTTTCTATAGTAATCATACTCAGCTAACAGACATACTGTATATACAATTAGCACAATGTCATACTTGTGACATTTCCTATTGATGTAATCCACAGAAAACACTGTTTAACCTTTCAAATGAACACCATGAACTTACTTATAGGACCAAGGATATCCTTGCCATGGATCAACCTTCAGTAAAAATAGGGCACCAGTCTTTAAATCCACTCACACAGACATGCATATTTATGTAATGTGTGACACACATCACGAGGGGGGATTGGTCCAGTGCTTCTTTAAGCGTTAGCATAGGAACAGGTATAAGATGAGGGACACGGGGTGCAAACAGTGAAGGAATGGAGGGACAACTTGACGTCATATTTATAGCTTGTGTGCTGTGGCTGAGCAGTGGACCAAGACTTAATATAGTTATGTAAGAGACCTGGGCCAAACAGCTGGCTGGCAGAGTTCCACCAAGCTGCCGTTCACTCTGCAGTCAGAAAATACTTCAGCCTGAAGGACAGCTAATAAGTCCAGATCATTGAAATCCTGACCAGAGGTCTTCCACCTTTTGACATCTAAGTATATTACACTGCAGGCCCATGTAATGCAGCGATGCAGGGAATTGGTTTTTTGTAAATGATCATACAACATAATGTTCTTTCTCTGCAATGCTAGTCTGAAATCCTTTTAGAAATTGATTTCCTCTATCAGTAGTTTAGGTTAAAAGAAAACAGTTGCATCTACAAGAAGTCAGACAGAGGCAATTTGACAAGGGGTAAATGTCTGCCGTACAGATAAAGACAGCAGCAACAAGTGGTTTTCATCCAACATCCAGCATGCATTTGATTTTGTTTTTTGTTTTTTTGATGAATTACTCACTGTGAATGTGAGATGAAAAGACTTACAGCTTTGAGTATGCTGACTGCTTCAGTGCTGAGCCAAGTAGCATAAACAACCTCCTCCTTGAGAATGGACTCAAAGAGGTCATCTTCGTTTTCGGCCTCGAAGGGCGCGTGTCCCGACAGCATCTCGTACAGCAGCACCCCGAGAGCCCACCAATCGACAGAGGGCCCATACAGCATCTCCTGCAGGATCTGTGAAAAATACGTCAAAGCCAAGCATTCAAGTAAAACATCACAGCACAGACAGTGTTAAAAGTTAAAACTTGTCTGTGCTGGATTACTGTATTGCCAGGTTTGCACTGGGGAGCAAAGAAGCCTTTCATAAATTCAGACACACGTTCTTGGTTAGAGGGAAAAAAAAAAACCCTTCTCAAACATGAGGACACGAGAACATCTAATCCCTCATTAAGAAACAAAGCATGCCTGTAAAGGGATGAGGGGTTGTCAAGTTGACTTGTCAAGTCAACGGTGCCATTTAAAACCTGACCTCACAAGCAAGCTGCCTTCCCGTTAGTCAGGAGGGACTTTGGAATGATGGCACTGACCACAGTGTTCTGTTCCTCTGTGTTTTTAGGGAGGTGGTGTGATGGAGAGGGGGAGGACCGGGAACAGCACCATATGAACTCAGTAGACCTGGGAGGCAGGAAGCTAAATGGTGGCTGAATTTATTCTTGGCCGCAATCTTAAAAAGTGAGATCTGATTATAAAATGGAACCAACACGGGAAAAAGGATAAACATAACTGCCCTTATTTGTGGCTTGGAGTAGATATTTGTTTAGCACAAGGATAGAAACTGACCTCCGGAGCGATGTAGTCTGGGGTCCCACAGAATGTTGCTGTTGCGGCACCTTCAATTATGCCCTCTTTGCACATCCCAAAGTCCGCCAGCTTACAGTGACCATCTTTGTCAAGAAGAACATTGTCCAATTTTAGATCCCTAAATGGAAAGACGGGAAGAAATTGAAAAAAGTGGGAAATATTTATTTTGGGGCAATGTCTCCCAGCACAGACAAATGGAAAGCACTAAAGTACATGAAGATGAGTAATTGTATCCCGATCGTTTGTTTTCCGTCCACAATAGCACCCTGCTGGTGTTCTTTCTGCTTCTGTCTGTCAGATGG
>KV751346.1:5077546-5090027 GCA_001698575.1 Mola mola
GCTGCTCCTCCATGTTGAGAGGAGCCAGTTGAGGTGTTCCGGGCATCTGGTCAGGATGCCTCCTGGACATCTCCCTGGGGAGGTGTTTCGGGCATGCCCATCCGGGAGGATGGGCATGGTGTCCCCCTGGAGGAGTTGGTGGAAGTGGCCAGGGAGAGAAGCATCTGGATCTCCCTGCTCGGGCTGTTGCCCCCACGACCCGGACCCGGATAAGCGGCAGTAAACGAAACGAAAACAAAACAAATTGTTGATTAATTACAGAGAGAATGTGAATTTCCATTAGCTACTCAATTGGCTATTTTGTAATTGCCATATATTCAGTCAATCCACCTTCACTGGTTTGATAAATTGCAATGAAGATTTTTCTGGGTTTGAACATTTTTAGAAACATTTGGAATAATCTAACAAAATATGTAACAAAGCATGTTTTTTTTCAGACATTTCAATGTGGAAATATTAAATATATACCATTAATGTTTTTGAGGGCCATTGTGAAGGTTTCACTCTAGTTAGTTGTGATGAAAGTTTCTCACCACTGCCAGAATTTTCACAAACTTAACTGTCAGTCAATCTATGGAGAAATCAGTAATCAGTGGCTAAATCCAATAGCTTAAAGTGAGTAATAATATTGTAATAATGTAAGAGTCATTATATTAATAATTCCAGATTATTTCCATGATTCCTGTTTTATAATTTTTAATTTTGCATTAGAACCTTTACTTCAGTGAGGGATTAAAACACTTCTATTTGCATCGTGCTTGGCAGGAAAAAAAACAGTTTGCCAGGGAAAATGCTGATGAAATTAAACACCATTGGAAAACAGGGAGAAACTTTAGGCTGTAAGTTTATCAAATTAGAAAATAGACAACAAAAAAATATACTGTGTATGAAAAAGTTGTTTTTTTAAAGGACTTTATTGTGCAGCAAGGCAAGATAGTGGCAGATGAAAAAGGGCAGCGAGTCCCCAAAGTAACCACATTTCTGCTCCAAAAGATCTAAAGTGCCATTTCTTGCATGTCTTTGAAAATGGTTAAGAGCCCCTGTACGTGCTGTATCTGAGCTGCAGCGCACATGCCGTCTGACATCGGAACAAAGAAAAACAAGTACACCCGACACATATCACTCGAGCCGAGTCACACAGAAACACAAACACACGCCTTCACATGGCTCACAGTAATCATTTAAAAACAATGCTTTCCACAAAAGGCCTTACAGGGGCAAAGTGTTGGAGACGTGCCGCAGCATTATTTACACATGAGGAGAAGCAAGAAGCTTTTAATGTGCAGCACTCTTACCATCGATGAAGGATCCGTTGAGTGACATATGGACATAAACCTTGCCCTCCGGGTCCAAGTCCATCTGCAGAAACACAAAAAAACCCCCACACAACTGTAATTCTGCATACTCAAAATAACTCAACAGAAAGCATACAGATGGATGTAAAAATCTGGGTATATACCAATTCGTTATCAAAAGATATCTACAACTAAACACATGCAAACCAAGCTAACACTTAAATGACTAGGAAGTCAGTCATCTTTAATGAGTTGTTATTGTGTTTTAAGCTTTATTAAACTGGCTTTAAAAAGAGGTATGAGAAATGGTATCTGACAATTAGACACCACCATGGCTGTATATATGGAACTGCATATTTCTGCATTCTCTAGTGTGTATGTCACGTCGGACGAATTTAGACATCATGACAAAAAGATCAGCAGGTCTGGCAGGTTGGGCCGGTTGCAGACGCTGTAGTGACCTAATGCTCAGCTGCGATGCCTTATAAATGACCAAATAGAAATACGGACACGGCAGACACGGGTACTTCCTGTTTAATGTCACACTTTCAAGAATGGGTTTCTTTCACTTAAACTTCAACCTTTGGCTTTTAGTTACCAGCTCATATCCAATGAGCAGGTAATCCAATTAAATCGTCTGTCTAAACAGCAACTTCAGTTCGTCCACGGTGAAAACTCCTGTTTGTGTGTTATTTTTCGTATTTCTTTCCATGCTTACGTTTGTTTCGGGGAGGAGCTCAAAGGCTTCTGAAATAGAGATAGAGATGGAGATGACTTTATTCATCCCCGTAGGGAAATGAATTAATTACCCCAATTAAATGTGTAGCTGCACAAAAGTTTTAAAAACAAAATGCACATCTATGAGGAGAGAGGAGGAGTGAAAATCTGCCTTTGTGTTACTATCGTTCTGCTCAAGCTCAGCAAAGAAAACACAAAGAGGGAGTTTTTGTGCAAAAAAAAAAAAAGGCTGCAGTGTTTGAAGATATACACATCGAGGCCAGAAGGGTTTAATTTTACTACACGTTTCGAGTTAATTAAGAGTAAGATTTTCCACAAGTAGTAAGTTAGTTTAAGGAAGTTAACGACACAATACAGCGGGTGTTTGTTTTTAGCCTGTGGCCCATCAGAGTTTCAGATTAGGGTCCTCCATCGGGGTTTTTCCCAGCTTGAGAATGGACCTGCATGCGCATGCGGGTATCATTCTTGGTTCAGTTACAGCTCAGTCACACAGATATCACGAAAATAGGATTCATTTTCTGCTTGAACACTGGCTTCAAAAACTGCTATTAAACACAAGAAGATTTGAATTGTGCTTCTTACGCTCAATTACCATTCAGCAATTCTTTGGCAGGGTGTCAAAATGGACTGGAATGGAATGGAAAAATGGATTTCTGGGCAGTAGGAGTGCTGCAGAGTGATGTGGTACCACATCACTAACATTACAGGAAATGACAACTCTTTAAATAAACACACATGCGTGTAAGCATTGTCAAAGTCAGGCTAAGAGCAAATTTGACGAAAGTAGATGTACGTAATCGCGGCATATATATATATAAATAAAAAGCAGAACCATTAACGCTGTGTAACAGAGGAAGAAGTTTATTCAGATTTTTTTTTAGACACAGGCTATGAGGCTCATTTCACTCGAGCAAGCAGTACACATGGCTGGAAAATGTTGAGGTTCCATATTTAAGCCACTTTATCTACCCAACCTGAAAATAGTAACACCGCACACGGCTCCGTGCTGAGTATAACAATCTTATTGCTCAATTCAAAGAGCTCAAATATGTCACTGTGTTGTGCAACGCTGAGGGCAACAGGTGGGAGGCAAAGGAAAATGGTCTGGTATGTCTGAGCGTCACAAATGATGATGTCAGTCCTGCTGACGACGTCGTTCTTAAAGGAAAACTTTAGTGTTCTTCAACCTAAGCCCTACTTCTACCAGGATCCAAAATTTCCTCTAAGTGAAACTTTTTTTTTCAAAGTGACTCCAGTTTGGAGTTCAGTCACAAGGACCGTTTCGCTCTACATTGTGACGGCAGAGGGCAGGTCAAAATGCAAAAACGTCGTAAATAAAATTGCTTTTTTCGCAAACACCCTACATATTATTGTACCCGGTAACACGGAATGGATACCTACAGCGAAACAGTTTTTTATGACTCAGTAACTGTAAAGATGTTTGTGCAGACTATGTTTTTTCCGCCTCTCTTTACCTTTTGTCACTGACGGTGACACAAGCAGTCAACTGCCAATGGCGCTGTGGTGATCTGCTAAATAAGCAGACATTGTTTTGGAATAAATCTACACAAGTTTGTTTCTCTTTCATAAACGTCATGATTTTTTATTTATTTATTCCCCCCCAATTTGGACTTTGGACAATGTCATTGGTACAAAAACAAAAAGCCTAAGTGAGTAATTTTCCTAGAAAAGATTTATTTCTTTGAAATGTTAGCGCCAATATGACTGGGAAATAGTTTCTCATCTACATTAAAAGAAGAAGTTCGATAACTGCGGGACCTTTTTGTTGGGGGGGCGGGGGGTGAACACACTGGGGACAAGAGGCACCTCGATGAAAGCAGGAGGAGAGAGTGATTGTTAAACAGTGAGCCCTGGAGCACTGATCAGATGGTGGGAACACTGTAATAAACAGCCGTGTGGGCGTGTGGAGGCTTGTGCCGCAGCCTCAACTGCCTCATGTGTGAAACAAACCACCCTTCTGCACAACACACACACAAGGTCTCAGCTCTCAGATATAACAACTTGATGCTTTGAGTGTAGAAGTGAGAAAGCCAGCTAATAACTTCTTGTAAAACTGCAAGGCGAGTTCCACTTTCGAACCACTTCCCCTCAGCACTCAGGTCTCAGTGTGGGCAGTCACATGTACACAACTACTTTTATCATTTCTGTGTTCCACCGGTTCCCATTTGAGTACACTTTTATAATCACATCTGATTCAGTGTTTTTCTTTAAGGCGCCTGGATACCATAACATGAACGTGTAAATTTGTTGCAGTAAGGCGTTTTTTTCCATAGTACACTATTTATTACTAAAAAAAAGTGCCTATTGTCGAATGAGGCTGAATCAATCGAGGACATGTGGGATATGCTGGTATTATTTCTGTTTTAGGGAAAAAATGTAAGGACATGTATACAGCATATTTGGTATATGTGCCTTGACTAGTTGACACGTCAGCTGCCCATTGTTGATCCAAGAATGTACGGCTGTAGGTATGCGGGAATATTAGTGGAATATTTACTTCCATTTGACACCTTAGTTAGAATATTGTTTATTTCTAAAAGAAAAGGGAAAAAAAACAACATTACTTTTCATTTTCTTCTGCTATTAAAGTAGTGACTTTGTTTTGTACTCATTGGTAACAGTGTTTTCCTGAAAGCCTCTTTTTTTTCCACCTTAGGGCTGAGGAGTTGTTTTCAGAAAAATGCGCTTAATTGACACAAGCTGTACCGGCTGAGGGAGACTGAGCGAAGAGAGGCGATTCCGTGTGTGATGAGAATGCTGTGGTATGTAGTCAATACCATGTTAGCCTGCTCCAGGCCTGGACAGGTTCGGGTTACACTCAGACACCTGCAGCGGCGGACAGCTGTACAGAGATGACGGTCTGTGAGGAGAAGGACTCTCCGGTTCGAGGGGGCAGCGTTTGTTAGCGTCAAGAGGTCAAGAGGCTGTTAGCTTCTTTACACTTAAGCCGGCAAAACTAAGCTTAATTCTCACTCCTGGCAACTTGTGGAAAAGTGAGGGTACATGTTAGTGAGCTGGAGGTGGGGTTGAAGTCTCCAGGCAGAAAAACAGGCAAAGATGGACACAGTGACAGTGACGCTTGTAATGAACATCGCCTGAAGCGTTATTGTATGTTTTGTTTCCTGAACTCAAATATTGATCAGCCTTTGTCAAAGCTATCAGGTAAAACAACAACAAGAACAACAACAAAATAAACAATTCCTGCCTTGCAAAGAGCACCTGTGATGATGGAACATATTCTGACTACTTCACGTGTTCCAGGCGGACGAGAAGTTAAAAGGAAAATCCTGTTGGTCTCTTCGTGGACGGATTATGAGAAAGTTAAGATATAATTCAAGAAAAAGACTGGTCTTGGGATGGGCAGATTCATTCGATTTGGATCAGGATTAAATAAAAACACAATCACTAGTAGGATTTCCAGGAAGCAATAACAATTAATTCCAAGGAAAGGATCTGGGTAAGTATGTTAAGTAATTTATGGATCTATTTGTTTTTATGGTCAGGGCTTCATTATCATTAGGGCAACGCTGGCCCCAGTCCTGCAGGGGCCCAAGGTTCATTAAATATATCAAGTAATTGCAAATTTTTGGGGAAAGTGCAATGTGAGACAAGTGTGTGAGTGTACAAATGGGGGGGTGTGGTGGTTATTGAATGGTGTCTGCGGTTTGGTACCCAATGTGGATGCACCGGTACAGAAATTATGGGCTGATATGGATACCATGAGTACCAATTTGGCGGTTAACTGATACTGAAGCCCTTTTCTGACAAGGAGATACAGAAGTCCTGTTTGAATAACTGAAGTAAACTTCTACAACGTTGAGCCCATCCCCATAAG
Source organism: Mola mola (assembly GCA_001698575.1). Lineage (NCBI taxonomy): Eukaryota > Metazoa > Chordata > Actinopteri > Tetraodontiformes > Molidae > Mola > Mola mola. Next base: position 5,083,436 of record KV751346.1, read on the forward strand.
TCACCAGGATTGTTTCCTCTGGTTTTCTAAGCAGAAGACCAGAGACTGTCATTGGTGGACCGCACAAGTTAAGCAGAAATCACTTATTTCAGGGATAAACACGTAAACACACCATATGGACACATGAGTTGAAGCAGAGTGTCTTTACAGCTGCAACCAGGTGTAGGACAGCTTATAGCAAAACCTCTAAAAGCCATATGATCACTGTGTGTTGATGATATTGCTGTGACTGCGGTTAGTAAGTGCACTGCTTATTTCTCAGCTGCCATCACATTTCCCCTTCAAAATGTTTTATTATTAAATAATTTGTATACTCTGCTAACAATGTGTTACCATACATTTATTTACAGTGCATGTAAACACACCTTAAATAACATGTGTACAGTGTACTCGGTGGTGGCCGCTTGCTTGCATGTCTGATATACTGTCTTGTGTTGTAATGTTTGTGATTGTATACACTCGGGTCGGAAATCCTGCCTCACTCCTCTCCTCATGATCATAATTTATCAGCTGCTCAGTAATAACCAGCATCAGTCTGTCCATCAGTGCCTCTGGCCCTGGCAGCCAGCCTGCTGTGTGTGGCATGTGGGCTGGGGAGGGTTTACAGGAAAACAGCTGTAAATTTGTGCCCCAAGGCCCCCCTAATGAATGAATGCGGCCACGCTGACAGACTCGGGGACTGGAGGTGTTTACATCCCCGTCTTCAACAGCGTGTTACTCACCCAGCCGTCGAAGGTCTGGCCGCTGTTGGTGGTTTGGATGAAGTCCTCAAACTTCAGGATGCAGTTGGCCACAAAGTCGTCGTATCCGATGGGAGTGTCGTGGAAGACGGCCATCTCGAGCTTGTTCCCGTCCATCACGTTCAGGCAGAACTCCTCGTTGTACGTCGGCGTGTTGGTCTTCTGTTTGGTGTGCGTTTGCCCGATCTTGTAGTCGTCCACCTTCACCACGATGTAGGGGTCGAGGGCCGGGGGGGATTTGTTGAACATGACGGAGTGGCGGAGGGAGAAGGTTGTTGGTTTCAGGCCCACCGCCTCACCGATCCGCAGCTTCAGGTAACCGTTAAACTTCATCTTTGTCCGGCTGGTCTGGGAACTCACGCGGGAATTTAAAAGCGAAAACGAGCGGGAAATAACAATAAAAGTGGTGGAAAAAGCACCTACGTCTGCTTCATATCGACACTCTCTCCCCAAAGTGCTGCAGTAAAGTCATACTTGTGGAACTCTAGTCAGGTGTCAGCTCCGGCGCGCCTCTGGGTTCATTCTGACCCGCAGATCCGAGCTCTTCCCCTCCGTCCCGACACGCTCCGGGACGCTGCGCCGAGTCGATGTAAACCTGCTGCGAAAGTTTCAGCGAGGAGGAAGCCACCACACAGTCACAGCAAAAAGGAGGCACGAGTTCCGCATAACTTGTCACAGAGCGTGAACACCCAGCCGATTAACCGAGCACGAAACTCGCAGCCTGTCACTGTTGTCCGTGGCTGTCTGAACGTCATGTGGTTCAGCCCGTAGTTCTTGTTAAAATGTCTCGTTTCAGTAGAAGTGTCGTACTACAATGACCGTGATGCACCACTCTGTTCGCCGAAGGTGAGGACACGGCACACCTGTCCCGACTGGGAAAATACTGCCTCCTAGTGGAAGTTATGCTGAACTAGACGTAGCTCGCAAACTAATATGATATAATATAATTTAATTAAAACGGTTTTTGTGCAAAAAAGTGAAATATTTCCAGCCTTTTTTGTTTTGGTTTTGATGACTATGACGTATAGAGCTACATTGAAACTCATATTTTCTCATATTTTTGAGTTGTGGTGTTTTTTGTCAAAATGAAACTAAATTAAAACGCATTGAGTCTAGAATTTGTTCATTGTTAACTTTCCTAAATAACACTAAAGAATTTGTGATTTTTTTTTTTTAGATGCATTCGTAGTATAATAAAGATTTAGCTTTTCTCACACCAAAATTGCAGATTTGAAGACAAATGAGAAACTCCTGAGCATTCCTCCGAGGACTATTTAAAATTACATTTCCAAAGGGGTTTTGTTGAACTAGTAAGCTTTAGTAATGATTTTTGCACAATAAAGCCAATAAATCCTATCAGGACTTTGGTTTATTGGAGTGCTAAGAGATTTACTATTTAGATAGAGAGATAGAGATAGAGATAGATATGACTTTATTAATTGCCGTAGGGAAAATTATTTCATCACAGCAGCAAGAATCATAACAAAACAACATATACATGTTTTTTTTTACTATCATTTACAGTCATGTTACTGCAAAACAGCAAGGGCACAATGGAAATAAAATCTTTGATTCAATCTTTTGGATCACATCTGCTTTAATAACCAGGTTCAACATCAGTTGACACAACAATATTTCCTAAATGTCCAACTTGGTGGCTATACTTTTCAGCTATGTTGACAATTAAAGGGAAGCCTGCTACCTCATCACACAGCACTTTATATATTTTTATTTCTTTACATATCTTTATAACGTTTCTCTTTCTTTTTTTTAATCCGTGTTAATATAGAGTAACAGCTGTTCTTTAAAACATTCTCCATTGTGTTTATGTGTTTGTATCTGTGTATTCTTTTGTACAGCCACGCAAAGACACATTTTAGCCTTTCTGCAGGCTCAATGTAAACATGAAATATTTTCTATTCAGTGCCAAACTTAAACAGGATCACCAACAATTTAATGTAGTTTTTCCAGGATGTTTGGGGGACTCAAAGAGAGGAGAGATGAAAGACACCGTGTTTAAAATGGAGCAGCCGTGGGGGGCAACGGCAGGAATTATGACCATGACATCAGTATTTCTGACATCATGGCTCAAATTTAGCCGGAGAGCAGCCCAAGTGAAAGGCTATTTTTTTTTAACAACAATTAATTGATATTGAATTATCAGAAAATATAGTTGTTTGAGATTTATCCAGCAAAAATGGGCAACGTTTGTCAGTTCCAGCTTCTCAGATTTACTGCTTTGTCTGTTTTTTTCAGTGTAAATATAAGAATATTTGTGTAAGCAGGTAAAATAAGCATTATGTTTGGCTCGACAAAGTTGTGATAGACAGTTTTTGGTGTATAAACAAAAGATTCACTCTTTATTTCAACAAGGCAAATGCCAAAGAAAGTTCAGGTTGTTTGAAATTAAACCTGAGGTTAAACTAAAAGATCTTTAAACACTATTTTCTCTCTCTCTCTCTCTCTCTCTCTCTCTCTCTCTCTCTCCGTCTGGGGATGCTGGGCCTTCTTCATCCATAAATGCCATGATCAAAGTCACACTTTATTGGTGTTAGACTTGACCTCTCACCCCACGCTGCCAAATGTCGGCGCTTCAAATCTCTCTGCTCCAGCTGTTGTAAATAAAGAGCTTGGGTCGCACATCTTACACATCTCTGGCATAAAGACTGTCTTGTAAACATCGTCTCCGACATGACCCTACTGTGCTCAGAAGGCTGCGATGATGAAGCACGGAGATAGTGAATTGCCTTTATGGATATCAGCTGTAAACACTCGTCGGGTTCTGTTTGATCCAAAAGGGTGAAATATTTTTTGCACATGCTACTATGCTGCAAATTGATGACTAAACATGCTGGTATTTTTCATGATATTTAATAGTATATTTACAATATGGCAAATGTCATGACTTGTTTTTGGCAAACGTATCCCTCCTGATAGAGGCACAGTTTGAGTTCTGGAGATATTTGTGAAAGGCTCACATTGTCCAGCAGAGGGCAGAATACGACTGTTGAGGACAATGTTTTATGTCCTTGCTTTCAATCCTCCTCCACTTCCTCACTTATTGCCTCCCTCTTATGATGAAGCAGCTTAAAAAAAAAAATCTGTTTAAATTCCTTCCTTACTTACTTTATGTGGAGCCAGAGCTGGCATTTTTATGCTCCAGGATGATTTGTTCTGTTTCTTTGTTCCACCCCCACTATCTTTTTTCCCTTGGTTGGCCAACTCTGTGCCTCTTTGCCCCGCGTCCCATCCTCTTCATTCCAGTCTGGAGTTCTCTCTGCAAGTGGTTGTCATGGCTAAAACTTGAATTATACTCTCATGGGAGTGAGTCTGCAACGCCACATGACTCCAGACACCAAACACAGACTTATGGGCTGCACATTTACATGTACACACACTAACGTGTGCAAGCACACAGGCATGAATACATAAAATACTTGCGATGTACACTCCTGTGTACTCGATTTTATTGCACACAAGGCCAGCTACTAAAAAGCCATCCCATATTTTTCTGCATATGACTCAATTTGAGCCACCTGTACAGTTTCCAAATTCACATCACAGTTTGCGCCCCCAGACAGTTAAATCCTCTGGCTCCCTGCCCAGGTACACCCTATAGCTGCAGCTAATGAAGCATAGCATTAGTACCAAAAAGGTCAGCGGGGAGAGTAGTATGTGACCTGGCTATGCTGAAACCTGCTCCCGACCGTTTTGACCCCGGTGAGAGAAATCCCTGCAGGGCCAGTATACGCCCCCGTCCCACAGTCACAACCTCTCCTCGGCTAAAGCTCTGTCGAAACCTACCCACTGGAGTGACAGGCAAGCACACTCACAAGCCCGGGGCTCTGCTGTATGGAAGCAGAGGCACTCCATAAATCACATCCGTAAAAGCTGACTTGGTGCTAAATGTTATTTATTCACAAGTGGTGCTTTCCGCCAGTCGCCCTCCAGAGGAAAACACAGCTTACGAAGGCACTGTTCTGCAGGCTCTACCACAATGTCTGAGAAGGCCAAATGAGTTTGAGTCGCGTAGACAGACAGTGGATTGTCAAATGAGTCTCCCACTACCCAAAATTGTCAACATTCCATGCTCAGAATTGGCTAGTGCGCCTTTAAGCCAGCAAGCGCTGAGTAGTTTTGGGTTTTTTTTAAGACTTTGTCAGCGTCTTTATGAGAAGAGAGTAACAACAGTGGACATCATGAATACCTGCTCAGTGTTGAACTCATTGTGCCTCGGTACTCATGTTTTTTAACAGCTGATTGTTTAGAAATCAACAAAGATGACATGTTTTTCATGAGGCAGAGGAGTCAGAAGAAGAAGAAACGGGAACATAAATAAATAGCTGTGTTGCGAACAGTGGAGGAATGTAAATGTGAGAGTGGTCAGAGCTGTGTTGGACAGCTGAGCAGAGGGTAGAGGCTGATGGGAGGTGGGGAAGAGGGGGGGGGTCTCTGTCACAGCCCCTCCAGGGTAATTGGCTCCAGATGTGAGGCAGCGTGGCCCCTGCGCCAGCAAGGCGTCAGGGCCGCATTAAGAGCTCAGCCCAGGGCTGATGGGATTGCAGAGACTGAACCCCATACTGCGCTGTTGACCACTGGGCCTCCATGAGTAGCCACCTTACCTCTCCACCCCTGCGCAGCGGTGTAGCACTTTCCAAACACCGTTGTTTACCGAAGAGCTATTTCACTCCTGACCTTGATTTCTGTGTTGACAATATAACGTCTCTCTTATTTTCTCTCCAAGGCTGATTGTGTCTTGGTGACTATGGTGACAGCAATCCTGGAGTCAAGTCTATTTTCTGCGTCTTTGTGTTATTGGTATTGTGTTGGCCCTGAGTCTGGACTGACAGGTGATGAGTGGGGCAATTCTTTCTCTAATATGCTGTTTCGAGAAAGCAATATATTTTCCGTGCACAATGAAACAGAGTTTTTGATGAAAGAGGTTTGTGCAGCCCCTGGTTCTCTGATATCCTCAATGAATGTACACTGAACTAGGACTGGGCAATATATACTATATATCATAATCATGATTTGAGAATATGCATCGTCTGATATTTTGGACTTTGTTTAATTGTAACAGAAGTCTTTTTCTGGTTTTAGAGGCTGGATTAGGGTAAAAATGATGTAATTTTCTGAACCTACCAGAGTGTTGTACCTGATCTTATATTTGCCCCCTGCCCAATTTGGTCATTAAAAGTACAATACTGATGATCTCTGAAGAGATTTTGAGGTGAACTATTGTGATATATATCATGTATCATGATATATTAAGGCCATCCGCCAATCTACACATGTGCAGCACAGAACATCTGACACTCAGTGGGTGAAAAGCAAAAGCAGATGACATTATCAAGAGATAAGCTCAGCCTGTTGAGCTGTTGTACAAAATAGTACTCCTCCCGACCTGTCAAAAACATTTGCTGCACATTTTGTTATCTTACATCGTCCTTTAAGGTGTCGGTGCTTTCCTTTGTTAGACTTATATTAACACAATTTCATAAACTTGTATAGAAATTTGAGTTTTAGAGCAAATTGACCTTCTATTGGAACATCTGTCTCAAAAGAGCCCTCAGAGCAAGAATGCTCATACTGTGACATGGAGCAAGTTTTCTGATGAAGCGTGGAAATTGATTGAAAGCAGAAAAGAAGTTGCGATTGATAATAGCTGGAAGAAAAAGAGATAGAATGGAAGAACAGAAAAAAATGAGATGGTGAGCATTTCACCTTTGATGGCAATTTACTTATTGATGGGAATCAGCGAGTTGTAGTCGTGACTGTCAATAAAACCAACCGTGACTAAAAAGGAAAACCACTCATCATGCCAACTTGCATTACAAGACTTACGTGAAAAG
>KV751346.1:5090058-5104480 GCA_001698575.1 Mola mola
AGACAGAAAGCAGATGTGGGGCTTCTCAGCTCTCTCGGCCGCAGTTTTTGGTGTCCGCAACCTGTGAACGCATGCTGATCTGATGTTGTTTTGAAACACTAAAAGGAAGAGGGAGCGGAATTCTGCGGCCGTTTTGTAAAGGGCTCCAATGACCTCAAAATCAGTTTGAACCATTAGCCTCATTCGCCAACAACAGTAGTTATTTTAACTGTTTATACATTACTTTTAGAACCCTACATTCAAATGCAAGTTTGGGATGCTGTAAAAGATGATTTCAAATTTGTTTCGGCCTAAATCTAAACAACAAAAAATACATACAAAAATATGATAATTAATATTCAAAAAGAGAAACTCTATTGTTTTTTAGAAATATACACTCGTTCCAAATTTGACGCCTATGAAACATTTCACAGAAGTTGTGACAGGAGCAACAAACTAGTGTGAAAGTAGAGGACTGCTCAACTACACCTGAGGGAAACATCACACATGTGAACAGGTTAATTGATAATTAACGATAGCATCTTGATTGGGTTTGTAAGCTGAGATAAAAGGCTCAGTTGCACACAAACTCTGTGGAAATGCTGCATGGGCGAAGCGCTAATTTAAAGAAAACATTTCTAGGTGCACAGTTGTAAGGAATCTAGGGATTTTACCTCTGCTGTGCTCTTCCCCAAAAGATTCTGAGAAACTGTAGGAATTGCTGTGTGTAAGGGACAAGGCCGAAAACCAACACCGAATGCCAATAAGCTGTGCAATCTCAGGGGGCAGTGAATTCAAAACAGACATGCTGGGGTTGGCAACTCTTGGGAAAGCAACTGTTGGAAAGCACAATTTATCACTGCAAATCTCCGCCTTGCAAAGTGAAAATAATATATCAACATCCAGAAACGCCGCTGACTTGTCTGAGCTCAGCGGAGGTGGACCGACACAAAGTGGAAAAGTGTTCTGTGATCTGGCAACTCGACATTTTCATATTGACTTAAGAAATCATGGAAATTGTTTCCGCCGGGGTGAAATTGGAATACACCATCTTGATTGTTAGCAGCACAAAGATCAAAAGCCAACTTCTGTGAAGGTATGGGATAGTGTTGGTGCCTGTGGCATTGGTGCATCTGTGATGGCGCCATTAATGGTTAAAAGTATAACTGGTTTAAGAGCAACATAGGCAACCATCGTTTTTGTTAAGGACATCCCTGCTTATTCTAGTAAGACAACGCCTTCTACATTTTACAGCAGTGTGTCCTCATAGACCGGCCTGCCTACAGTCCAGTCTAGTCCAGGTGAACAGAATTAGAATAATAAAAAGGGAAATCTTATAGGAACATGTTACAGGCATCAAAGTCAGAATGACTGAACATTTCCAAAAACATCCGAAATATCTTTTCAGGTTTGTAACTGTTTAGGCCCACTTTCAGCTTTTGAAACTGTTTAAGCAAATTTATTTGTAATTAGCAATTAGAACTGTTTGCCTGCTTTAATGCGCCGTCTCACCATTACTTAAAGCTAATGTAACACTAACCATTCCAAAATGTTAATTAGCCTATTTGATCAATTCAACTATTTGAGCTCAAGTCTACTTTCTAACCAGTTTAGTTTTTTATCCATTAGCCTACTTTTATTCTAGTTTTTCTATAAAAAAAAGCATACAATTATTGAAGCTTAATTTGGTTAATTTAGTCAAGGTAATAGCGTTGTAATACAGAAGTACCACATGGTTCAAGCCCCCACCTCAATACCACTAATCACTGATCTAATCCATCAACTATCAACCAACAAGATGTGAAACTGTCATACTAGAGACATTATTGCAATCCCACCCAGCTGTAATATAAAATTTCTGATCTTCAGCAACAAAAAATTATTAAAAGAACACAGGCAACACCTTTTAAAACACTACAATACTCTGCCAACAGGGGATTAATTCCAGCCCACCATCGTTCCTCCGCCTCTTTCCATCCCTTAACCCTGGGAGACGCTGTTGTCATACTGCTGGACATGGGCCCAGGGTGTGAGCGAGTTTAACAAAACAAAAACACTCCCATCCTGGGCCGAGGACACATGCCAGGCCTCCATGAAAACAGGTCTGCAGTAGTGTGCGTGTCTCCAGCACGTGATAAAACTGAGAGAAAGGCGGAATGTGTGGTTATCTCCTCCGTTAGGTTTTCATGAAGCGAGAGAGGAATGTCAATGAAACAAGGAGGGAACTGGGACTGCTGCGAGCATGTGAACGTAGTCTGACACTAGGTGGTAATCTTGTGTTGCAAATGGGTCGAACTCAGAGGGACCTAAGTCATAGGTTGGCTTTATTGACAGATGATGGTCAGTAGAAGTGCTTAACAACTACACATTACGTTACACTTCTCCCCACAAGAAAACCATTATTCAAGAAGGACTTAAGTGTTTCCATTTTAACCTACAGTGTAATTGTACACTGTACACTGTTTTAAATGTCTGTGTCAAGTCTGTCTCAGATGGGTTTCAGATTTATTACATTTTTACCCCAAAGAGGTCAAATTGGCAGATAGTTTTAAAAATGATTTCCAAAGGTAAAAAAAAAAAAAAATCCTAAAACATATAAACCATGTCCACCCAATTAATCATCTCATGTCCGATTAGTTTTATCTCATTTATAAATGGGACGCACTCTCTTTAATACACCAATATTACCAACCTAACAGAAACATACTCTATAAGATATATATTGCTGATTATTTTTGTCTATTCTTTACTAAAGTACAAGTATGAATGCAGGATTTTGAGTCTTTATAAGTTGACTTTTACTTAAGTGAAAAATTTGGGTACTTCCTCTGCCACTGTCTAGCAGATATATATGTTCAGCAAAAACAGAGGTTTTGGTGCTTTGTCTTCATGGGCGTGTGCTTCAGAGTGGAGGACGGTGGTTGGGGATATATTCCTGCACCAGGGAACCTCCCCTGAGGGGGCGTGAAGAATGGCTAAGCACTGCTTTCTACAGGGACGATGGACCTAATTCCTTTGATTAAAAGCAGCAGTTGGGTGCCTGTAGGTTCCAGAGGCTACATGAAGACAATCTAAACAGCACCATGATTAAAAACACACCGAGCATGTGGCTTTTATTACCTACAGGCTGAACTTACAGCACAACATAGACACCCAGGTCGCTGCATCAATACTGGGCCTGCCAGTCAAATGTGTGTGATGGCCATGAGTGTGACATGTTAGACCGGTGAGCTTTCCCCAACACCAAAAAAGATATGTTAGTGGTTAAATTTGAAAAAGTATGTTTCCGTGCAAACAATTTCCCTTTTAATAAATGACAGTACATAAAATGAACAGCATTCCGTTATTTTACATTAAAACCTCATGGAGTATGTACCCAATTTAAAAAATTGTCCATACAAAAGAGGATCAATTTGAAAATCTGTGACTTTTGTCACATTTACAAAAGCTAAAGAAAAGAAATAGCAGCAGAAACATCTGAGGTTTGGACTGAAAGTGGCATTTAAATAATGCACAGGTTGAATAAAAACAAGCTTAAAAGAAAATAAAACAAACAAAATCAATATAGTGAATAAAACTGATTCGTCATGAAAATAAGTCACTGAGGTTGGAAAACGGTGATGTAAGTGAAATGTGCAATAAAGGAAATTTTTTAAAAAGGTAAAAAAAAAAAAAAAAAGAAAAAAGAAAACTGTTCAGGCTTGGTCAACAGCATTTTTTAAAAACACATGTACATAAGGTGCATGATTGTCAATACAGAACAATATAAAAAACCATCAGAAAGTAAAAATTAAAACAACTAAGAAATGGACAACTATCTGAGGTTTGCCCTGAATTGTGTAGGTTTAAAAATGAGCATGTAAGAAAGAGTAGAACATGAGGAATCCCTGTGTTTGAGAGTAAGACACCACAGAAATGAAGTCTGTTGTGTCTGTTGTGTTGACAACACATCCCCCATGAATAATCTGTCTGACGTGATGCTGATTAGAATCTGTCTGATCCTGTAATCAGGCTCTTTGGCACACTTTTCCCATTCTTTGGTCTTGTGCGTACTTTTAGGAGGGTGGTGAGAGGCTTAGGTGCTCTGTATCCATGTGATGATGATAACAGAGAAGCTGAGGAATCCCATAATCAAACCAAACACCACCAGGAATATGGCCTATAGACACATAAACAACACAGTTAGCATCATTATCAAAAAGGAAAACTATAATAAAATGCAAGTACTGAAGAGGGTGAGTAAAAGAGGATCACAGTGTTTTTGTAGCTTGAGTTTTCAATCATTTGTGTAATTACCCCAATGGAATCAACAGATCTGATGGGTTGGTTGCTGATTTTAAGGTAGAAAATGCCAGGGAAAACAAACAATAGGGAGCTGGATGTTGTGGATCCTGGAAAAAGGAGAAAAGTTACTTAAATTTCACAGACAACAAAGTGCTTGTCTGAGGACTGCAGCCTTATAATCTGTATGAGCGGAGCCACACCATTAATTATGTATAAGCAGAAACTGTTATTTTAACCAGCATGATCAATAATTCTGGAATATTGATCTTTTGACTGAGATCTTGGCTACTTTTAATGTCTGGAATTGCAAACAAATCACAACCTTCAAACGTCACAGTTACGCAGTAAGTAAGTTATTTGCTTCTGTAAAATAAAAATTTGAATAATTCTATTAATTACTTTTTGTTCATATATATCTACAAAAATAAACAGCTCTTTTGGAACATACCCACAACTCCAAACACATTTCTGATATCAGGCACAAAGATGGCCATCAGCAGCACCACACCCAGGATGGTCAGAGTTGCAAGGACGTGGATCAGCCAAGAGAAGGGACGTCTTCCAAACAGCAGCAAGATGGCAGCCTTACGTGCCTGCAGCAAACATACAAGCACTTTGCTACTGGATTTCAGCTTTAAACTAAAAAAAAAAATCGTTGAACTTAAGAAGCAATTTTTAGGATTCAGCCAATATTTAAATCTAAAATATTAAAAAAACCCCAATGATGTTACTTTATCAACATAACTGTCAGAAGTAACCAGTGCCCAAACTGTGAATGTACTTTATTGTAGAGGTAGTCAATACAATTAACAAATACTAACAAACAAACAAATACTACTAGAACTAGCTAACTATCTGCCGCCCACCTTTTCTTGTAATACCATGTGTTCCTCTTGAGGCAATATTGAGTCACTGTGGCCTCGTGCAACATGAGAGTATAAGGAAGAACTGCACCAGGGGCTTTTCACTCATTTAGAAGGTAACCCCCACCCTGTTGGCACAGAACCTGAAACACATTCATCACCTCCCAAAACATCTGCTCTGGGACAGAGACTGCGTTCACGGGCAAAGATCAGGAGCAACACTAGAAGAGGTGAAACAAGAGTAAATACTGGCATGGCTTTACACACCTTGAGACAGCTCTTGGTGGGTAAAAACATGCGGTTTGATGCCAAACTCGGGTTTCAGACTTGCAAATAGTATCTGTATTTCTTTGTTTATTGATCATATCTTGTGTGCAAGCAATGACAAGAAACCGTAACATTTAGCAAAGAATATTCTAAATTTGTAATGGTTTAAAATAGGTGTTTTTCTTGCTGAAACTGAGCTTAGTACCCTGTAGTTTGAACTACAGGCAGATCCTGCACAATGAAATAAAATAGCATTATTGTTTTGACCAGTTATTGGAGTTGTAGGATTATTGTTGAATTTTGCATATTTTTGAAATGCTATCATCTAGAAGTTGCCTTCAAACTAAATAATTGACAATGTTATGAAATGAGTAAACCAGCCACTAGGAGTCACAAACCAATGCATTTATAGTGCCAGTACCAAGCCCAGATAAATGGTGAGGGTTGCATCAGGAAGGGCATCTGGCGTAAAAACTGAGCCAACTCAAACATGCAAATCACGAAAATCAAATTTCATACCAGATTGGTTGGGGCCCGGGTTAAAGACCGCCACCTGTTGACAAACAGGGTACCGGTGGAAATTGGGCTACTGTTTGTATAAAAACAAGATGAGGGAAACGTGTTTGGAGACAGAGAGAGAAGAGAAAAGTCAAGAGTTTAGGATTGAGAGTAGGAACTCTAAAATGTTTGCACAATGTTAGGCAAAGGTAGAGAGCTGGCTGACATGATGCAGAGAAGAAAGGTAGATGTTTTTTGTGTGCAAGAGACCAGATGGAAGGGCAGAAAGGCTAGAAGCATTGGAACAGGGTTCAAATTGTACTATCATGGTGTGGATAGGAAAACAAATGGAGTAGGCGTGATCCTGAGGGAGGAGTAAGCAAGGAATGTTGTAGGGGCGAAAATAGATTTTGACAGTGTCATGAGTGAGAGGCTGGAAATTGAAGGTGTGATGATGAATGTTGTCAGTGGTTATGCCCCACAGGTTGGCTGTGAGATGGAAGAGAAAGAGAAATTCTGGAGTGAGTTGGATGTAGTGGTAGAGTGTATTCCCAGGGAGTTCAATGGGCATGTTGGTGAAGGGAACAGAGGTGATGAAGAACATGGAAGGACAGATGGTGGTGGATTTTGGAAAAAGGATGGAAATGGCTGTGGTGAATAGCTACTTCCAAAAGAGGCAGGAGCAAACAAGTGAACTAAATTTTGTGTAGACATTGCAAACTGAAAGAGATTGGAGACTGCGAGGTGGTGACAGGAGAGAGTGTAGCCAGACAGCATCGGATGGTCGCGTGTAGGATTACCCCGGGGGTGAGGAAGAGGAAGAGAACAAAGACGGAGCAGAGCTTAAAATGGTGGAAGCTGAAAAAAGAAGAATGCTGTGAGGATTTGAGGGTGAGGTTGAGACAGGCTCTGGGTGGTCAGATGACTGAGTAACTACAGCAATAGTGATCAGGAAGACAGGGAGGTGTTTGGTGTGTCATCTGGACAGAGGAAGGATGATAAGGAGACCTAGTGGTGGAATAAGGAAGTACAGGAGAGTATTCAGAGGAAGAGATGGCGAAGAAGAAATGGGATAGTGAGAGAACAGAAGGGAGTTGGGTGATTAAGGACAGGGATGGAAATGTACTAACATCTGAGGAGAGCGTGCTGAAAAGATGGAGGGAGTACTTTGAAGAGCTGATGAATGAAGAAAATGAGAGGGGGGTTGGAGGGAGTGGAAACTGGAACAGGAAATTAGAAAGATTAGTCAAGATGAAGTGAGAAAAGCTTTGAAGAGGATGAAGAATGGAAAGGCAGTTGGTCCTGATGACATACCGGTAGAGGTATGTGGAAGTGTCTAGGAGAGATGGCAGTTGAGTTTTGGACAAAATTGTTTAACATGATCTTGGACAGTAAGAGGACACCTGGGGAATGGATAAAAAGTGTACTGGTGCCGATCTTTAAGAATAGCAGAGTTGTAGCAACTAAAGAGGGATGAAGTTGATGAGTTCACACAATCAAGATTTGGGAGAAAAATAGTGAAGGCGAGGCTGAGAGAAGAAGTGATCATTTGTGAGCAACAGTATGATTTCATGCCAAAAAATATCATTACAGATGCCATGTTTGCTTTGAGAATGCTGATGTGACAGTGGTGAGGTGCGCTGCAGGAGTGACAGATGGCTTCAAGGCAGAGGTGGGACTGCATCAAGGATTGGCCCTGAGCCCCTTCTTGTTTGCTATTGTGATGGAAAAACTGACAGATGAGGTCAGGCAGGAATCTCTGTGGATGACATTGTGATGTGTAGTGAGAGCAGGGAGCAGGTGGAAGAAAACCTGGAGCGATGGAGGTAAGTGATGGAAAGAAGAGGAATGAAAGTCAGCTGAAGCAAGAAAAAATACATGTGTGTGAATGAAAGGGAGACAAGTGGAAAAGTGAGATGAGGTGAAAAAGGTACATTCTACATTGTAAGTACTTGGGGTCAACTGTTCAGAGCATCGGAAAGTGTGGTAAAGAGGTGAAGAAGCGACTGCAGGCAGGGTGGATTGGGTGGAGAAAAATGTCAGCAGTGATCTGTGACAAAAGAGTAGCAGCAAAAGTGAAAGGAAAGGTTTACAAGAGCGTAGCGAGACCAACAATGTTGTTTGGTTTGGAGACGGTGGCACTGACCAAAAGACAGGAAGCAGAGCTGGAGATGGCAGAGTTAAAGATGTTGAGATTCTCTTTGGGAGTGACGAGGATGGACAGGATTAGGAACAAAATCATCAGAGGGACAGCACAGGTCAGATGTTTTAGAGACAAAGTTAGAGAGGCCAGATTGAGATGGTTTTGACATGTGCAGAGGAGGGACAGTGGATATATTGTGTAGAAAGATGCTCAAGATGGAGCTACCAGACAGGAGGCAAAGAGGAAGACCAAAGAGGAGATTCATGGATGTGGTGAGAGAGAATATGCAGATAGTTGGTGTGAGAGAGAAAGATGAGGAGGAGAGGGCGAGATGGAGGTGGATTATTCTCCGTGTTGACTCCTCAAAAAAACCTAGGTAAAACCGAAAGAGGAAGAAGTACTATAAAATGAATCTGGATTTAAGGTTTGATATACATTTTGGAATTCACTACACTGTTTATGCCACATGTCTACACAACCTCGAACTGTGTCATAGACTGTTTTACAGCCGACGTCATCAAAGAGCTCTGCACGCATTTTGGCAACAGAAGTAGCGTTCTCCCCCAGTCATACAGATGAGTAAGCAAGTTGAAATCATTGAATTAGACATTTTACAAGCACCACAATGTCTGGTTGTTGCATGTTCATTTGTCAGAATCAATATTCTGCTGGTGGATTCAAGTTCTACAGGGTTCCATCAGGATCACGACCATGAAACGTTTACTGAACGGTAGAATTGCAGAATTCATGTTTGTATAACATAGAATATTATAATCGAGCTCGCTAGCTAGCAAGCAAACAATATAAAATAACACTAACCCAGACATGCAGGTAACAATCCGCTGTCAAGAGGTAGTTTTTGGGTTTGTTGATTATAACCCACTTCTCATACATAGCTAATTTGTGCCCTTGTCTATGACTAGGAAGGACCTAAGTTTTCAAGAATTAAGACTCTGAGTCTATGTTGTAGTATTTGACGTTCTGTGCATGTTCACAGATAACACAACTGTAAGCATATAGTGACTTGTATGCTTGTACTTTCTTGCTGGTGTACACAACAGGGTTTCTCAATCAAATATATATACGTATATCTGAGGAGATCAGGCCACCTACTAATGTCTTATACCCACTTAGTAATAGCACAATAGATCAGGAAGTTGGTTGCCATTTGCCAAAGTAAATGTATTGAAGTAGCATTCGCAATCTTTGGGGGTTAGTACCAAACTGTGCATGCAGTTTACTTACATCATCATTGTTTGTAAACTGTAAAAGGGTCTATAGGGAATGGGTGAAATACTGACCCCTACTGGTTCTTGGAACGTGGATGGTAATTACAAGTTGCAACTTTAATAATTAAGGTGAGAAAAATGAGGAATGAGGACAATGGGATACTTCTTAAGTCACTAGCTTTCCCGTTTTGTTAAAAATAATGTTCACAGATCTGTGTACTTACAGGGAAGTGAATTAGAGGCACGGTCAGCAACACAGACAGCAGGATAGCCAATCGAACCGTTATCACCATGATGTCTCGAGGCAAATATACGCCGTAGCCATGCAGCAGCTCAGAGTCCACGTGAGCTATATGCAGGAGATAAGCATGGAGTAAAGGTAGAATGAGAATATAACAGGGCTTGGAGATATATCGAGTGAGTAGTTGCAGTAAAGTGTGCAAGCCCACCATAGAAGGTGAGGTAGCCAAACACTGCAGAGATCAGGTAAAGCAGGAAGCTGAGGCTAATGCTGACGTTGGTAACATTCTGCATCCGACTTTTAGAAGGTCTGAAAAACACAAGCACACCTTCATTGAGTGATATGTTTTCATAGCTGGTGAATAAATGGTAAATTACACGGTGAAAGTACAGCTGGGAGGCTGCAGCA
Organism: Mola mola; assembly: GCA_001698575.1. NCBI lineage: Eukaryota > Metazoa > Chordata > Actinopteri > Tetraodontiformes > Molidae > Mola > Mola mola. The sequence continues at coordinate 5,099,971 of KV751346.1, forward strand.
CTCACCGGTCCAGCTCGCAGTAGATTGGCAGGACAGCCGTGTGGCACAGAAAAGAAAAGGCCATGGTGGGGATGGCGTAGGCACTCTGCAAAACACATCAATCAAAGAGCAGCCATCATTAACAAATTATCAGCTTAATGCATTACGCAGGCGTGAGGGGCCAGGTGGGTTGAGGTAAGGTTTGTGTAGTATTTACCATCTGGGCTGCAGAGAGTGACAATGCAAAATTCAGATGTGAACTCAGTGGATGGGAATATGTGATTTTAAATACTCTCTAAGTGTGACTTAAAAAAAAAAACCATTAACACAAAACAGTGTGAAATTCTGTTCAAGAAAAAAAAAAGCCCAACATGTGCTTCGTGTAATTCTGCATGCCACATGTGCTTATGGCCTTTACGTATGACATAAATGTGAGCAGCAGCTGCACAGCACACTCAAGTTCCTTTCATACGTGGTCAAACTTTCACAGGAGTGTGACTTGTCAACAGTCGACCACTACTTTCAACAAATTCTCACTCGCTGTGTTTGCTGCAAGTTCTGCAAACACAGCATAGAGAAAAGGGCAGGATTCATTCACGTACCTTACTGGAGATGACAAAGAGTTTGGGTGTACAGTCTGAGTCAGTGGAATTGGATATCTGGAGAAACAAGGAGAGAAGATGAAGGGGTCATTTCTGAGAAGAAATGACTTCTGCAGTGTTACTGCAAAGGGGAGAACTGTTGAGCTGGCTTCGAAGCTAAAAGGAAAACAACCATCTAAGTGAACCACGCAAGGATTTAAGATAAGCTATAGTCTGTATAATTCCAAAAGGCCAGAGGTCATTTCCAGACTGATGCAAGGTCAACTGAACTTCCTTCCCCTCACGACTGACACCAATCACCATGCGCAGCTCTCTGCCGCCTTCTCTGAGCCACAGTCAGCTCAATCAGTACACCCAGTCCCATGGTTGTTTACTCATAATCCTGCAACAGCCGTGACCCTCCAGGTCAAAACTATCTACACCAGACAGCCAAGCATAGGAGGGAAAGTGATGTTGTTGTTTTTGTTACCTGGAAGGCTTCTGAAAGCGTGGTCACATTGTGAGGCAGTGGGCAGGGAATGGACCACTTCTTGACCACAACCTGGAACAGAAAACGCTGCATGTCAAAAACAGAAACAATGATAATAAAAAAAATGATTGAAGGTGTATATTAAAACTCACCACCACTACAAAGTAGAGAACAAACAAAAAGGCAACACTGCTGGTGTATCCCAGAAAGCCTGCAAGGTTTAGAGACAGAGAAATGGTGAGAAATGAGTCAGGCCGGCAAATGTTGATGCTTCTCGAGCCGCTCGCTTACCAATTTTAGGCAATATTGACAGAGGTAGAACAACACAAAGTGTGATGAGAATGAGAAGCAGCCTGCCATCTTCGTACCAGGCATTTCTGAAAAAGAGTGGCCGTGAATTATTAAAAAGCCAAACATGAATCAAGGTGCATTCTGGGAATCGTCTCCCTGGTCATGCATTGGACGTCATGGACAGCAGAGATGAATCTTTGGTGGTTTAAACTGGACCGGCTCTGGAAATTTGTATCCATTTCGTGCTCAAATGCAGAGTGACAGATTCATCATGTGGTATGAATTAAGGGCTTTAACTCTTGCAAGCCATAACAATTATGTAATTCACATGCAAACGTTGTGCCACTCCGTTATTTGAGACCACATCTCGCTCGCTGGGGGTTTTTTTGGAGAGGGGTAATAATATTTTCCTTTACTGAAGGGAAAGCCTTGGAGGTTTATTCAGGATTGGGGAGCTAGAGGAAGAGAAGCGGTGTTGGAGGTGACACATGTTTAAGGCATGCCGGATCCGCTGAGGTCAGGGTCAGGCGGGAAGGGTGCTGCTGTATGTTGGACCACAGCGTGGTGGTCATAAGGGACCGGCTCCACTACTCTTTATTGGGTTCCCAAAGTCAGCAGCACCTGCTCTGATCACATCAACACCCATTGACCCTGTTTGGCAGTTTCACAGCTGCGGCGTTACCACAGGCACTGACGGATTTGTCCCTGCGTCTTCACCCTTTCTGCCTTGTAACTGGATGTCAAAGAGACGTCTTCTCCGACCCCCCAAATTTTTCTTGAACAATCACTTCTTCTTAACCTAAGTTTAGATGAAGCTCTCAGAAGCAGCTTCTCTGCTATTTCATAAGTAAACACGGGGGATGTAAAACAATCTCCACCACCACCACTTGGATCCGGCCTGAGGCTTAGTGTAAAGGCACAGGATACCTATACAACCTATGAAATGTTGGACATTTCATGCTATAACAAGACTCAGTTAGGGTTTGACTGCCAATGAGTCAGTCTCCAATCTGGCTGACACTGCACAAATCCACAGCTGTCCATGTCCTTGGCCATGTTCCTGAACTGAAAGGTGACGACAGTAACTTAAACTTAACTTGAGGCAGACTAAAACTAAAAGATAGAGAACAACAGTGTTTTCATTGGGGCTTATTACAACAAATGAGCCAGAAAAAGAAATACATTTTCAATTATTCAACTTATATTTAATTTATTTAAGCTTGAGCTGAATTGAGTGTGCGTCTGTTACCGTCCCAACGCCACTCATTAAAAGAAACGTTTTGTTTCCCTCAGCGGCGAGCCGTAATTAGAATGGCAAAAGTGATATCCCCTTGTATCAGTCTGATTCCGGTAAAACATGTGCGAGAGATTTAGGGGTGAAAGGCGAGCGCTAATACAAAGCAGCTGTGTGTGGAAGATTCAGATGTTGACAGATTGGGCTGAGAGCAGCTACAACGCTTGCTTAAACCAATGTGACCATTAATTAAGTGATCGAAGTTACATTCTTGGCCCGAGACGAGGATCTGCAGGCTCGTCCTCATAAGCCTATGAGACACACAGGCTGCCGATGATGGGTGACGAATGGCTTGTGAATACACTCTGGGCATGCTTCTGGCTACACAGAGGTAGCATTACCCTCCAATTGCCCACAGTCAGAGTATTAGTGGTGAACTAGGGTTTGGTGAGAGCTCTTCTTCCACTGAATCATTCAGACATTTCTCATTACCCCACAACGTCTATTTTGTGCAACTTAGTGGTGCAAAAGTGTCAAATTTGACTCATTTGAAGGCCAAAGGGATAATCTACAACATCGTGGGAAGAGAAATGACTCATTTGCCATCTTAGTGCATTCAATGTAAAGGAATAGCTCGATTATACCATCCAAAGTCACACACTTTGAATCGGATTTGGTGAGAGAGGGAGCTCCCAGTGCAGCGCATACCCACCCTGTGCTCTCTGAGTTCAAGAAGCCGTTGATGGCTTCAGGCAGCTCCGACTTCAAGATGAACAAATAGGATGACATGGCTGAGGGAAAAGAGGAAAAGGGGTTCAGAAAATGTGTGTTTTCTCAAATAAATAGAGAAAGCACAAAATCACAGCAAACTAAAAAATCATTTAAAAAAAAAAAAGCACACTGAAACAAACAATCTTAAATTGCTTTGTGAGGGCGGAGTGAATTTTTCAGCTCTAGGAAATGGAAGGCAGGGTGGTAGGGGTACCACGGCTCTGAGTTAATGCAGACGGGTGGGGCGGGCAGCTCAAGGGGATCACTAGCAAAGCCTTCTGTGCAGAGGAGCAGACATTATGCAGATCTGCCAATTCCTGGAGGCCGGGAGTAGCAGCCAGGATGAAGAAGCATGAGGAATGCTAACAATAATGATCTCCGACGCTAATCCAGGTATTTCTCGCTCTGCTCCACCTCACTAGGAAACAGGATATTATCTGTCTCCGACAGGCTCCAACATCCTTTCCATCGAGGTCGCTTCCTGAGGGTCATGCCAGTGCTCAAAAAAAAAAAAAAAACATGAGGAAAACAGAAAAGTGGAGACTGAGACTGCACCAGGGGGAGAGGACTTTCCTGGTGGGATTGGGATTCAGATACAGCGCGCGCTCAGTCACAAGAGAAGGGAACGTTAAAGGATTTAAATTTGTGAAGTGAGGCTGAGCCAGAGTCAGAGTAAGCTGGGATCTCTCTGCCCCAGGGGCAGGTCTTGCACTCGCCATTAAATAAACCTAGACCATAATCCCTTAAATCCTGTCATTGTTTATAAAGGAAAATTCCACCAACAACCTTCTGGCCCACACAGACACAAGGACAATCACGCTGTGAAACACTAATACCATTTATGAGCCCTAAAATCTGTCAATAAGAGGTTATTGTGAGGCAGGGGTTGCTTAAGTGTTTTAGCCAAAAAGTTTCCCTGCAAAAATTCATCCAACAAAATTCAACCACACAAACGTATACAGATACATGGGAGGGACGACACAGCAGACGTCATGCAACTACAGGTGGTTGGATCTTGGTTGGAAAATACCTACATCTCTAAAACAATGGACCTTTGGTGAAGGAAAATGATTGTTATTGCCCACACAGTAGGAAAACATAATTTAACAATATGTATACATGTAAAATTTTGCTTGCAATTTGATGTAGGTCAGTGAAAGGTGG
>KV751346.1:5104539-5123050 GCA_001698575.1 Mola mola
CCTTGGCTGGTGACTAATTAAGGTCAATTGGCCCATCAGGCTTTGGCAGTGCAGATGAATGTTTACCCAGAGTGAGGCTAATTGCACTCTTATAAAAGAGGCCCCGGGTGTAGACAGATGCATGCTGGAGAGCTGGCTCTCACATTCTCACACATACTGCCCCATGCTGGGAAAACCACAAAACATACCAGAGGGCACAGCAATAATCCACTCAGCTGTGCCACTAATGACTGCAGAGACGCTCTCACCTCAGTGCTGCACTGTCTGAGGAACGCCGTTTTTGGCTGAGGACTGGATGGAGATGGCAGTGAGAGAGCGAGAGAGAGAGAGAGAGAGAGAGAGATGTGGAGAAGAGTAGGAGTGGTCCCATTAGGTCAGTCCACACTGGGTGGGTTTACCATCAGTGATCAATTAGAGTAGAAGTCGGGTTTCATGTGAGGGGAGAGGGGGCCAAGAGAACAGCGGCTAGATGGTCAAAGGTTATCGGGGAATCTGGATAAAAGCCTCACAGGAGGAGAAAACCTGAGCCCAGAGGCTTCTGATCACCAGTAGGAGGCGCTGTTTCCAAATTAAACCGACCCTGCAACAGACTTCACCTCCCAGCTTCAACAACCCGAGAAAAAAAATAAAATAAAAATCAGACGTCCAGCATGTGAAAAATAACATCCGGAACTGTACAGTGAAATGTGCACAGACTTACCACCAACATTTTGGATAATAATCGCAATTCCAACCATAACCTAAAAAGAAATTTGAAAAGGTGGTTATAGTGTGAGTATGTTTCCAGGTCGTGTTAGATATACAAGCAAGTGAATTCCTTTTCATATTAACCAAATGGACACTAAATCCAAAAAGAACTTACTTTTCCAGGTTTATTCAAGGCTTTGGCTCCAAGGTCTTCATAAGAATTGATACCTTTGAGAGTCAAATCAAAGACCAATCAGACAAACTCAACTACTCAAGAGGGAGCTCCATGTATTTAGATTTGCAGTCCCGTAACATTCTTAATGATCAGTTCAAAACAAAAACGATCTATGACAAGGACCCAAAAATTTTAGCTTTTTAATTTCACAATTCCTCGTCTACATTATTAGGGTGTTATGCCACTAGCATGCAAATAGCGGTGCATCTAAAAAAATTGATGGTGGAAAAATGTTCATGTGTAATGAGTCTAGAATATGGTAATTGTTCACTTTCTTAAATAACACTGAGAAAACATGATATTCTAATTTTGAGATGCACTAATAGCCAACGATTTTTGGTAATTTCTTGTTTTTCCACAGCTCTAGATTTTCTTTTTCTCTTTAAAACTGAGTCCTCAGCCCTAAGTGATGCTGACTCAAGTGAAATCACATGAGGATCTTTATCAGACTTTGGACTCTGGAGTCATAAAAGGGTTTGGTGAAGGCCCCATTTCAAGACAAACTTTAATGTGTTAATGCAGTGGACTTCCCTTTCAAACATGATCAGAAATCAGTATAGGATGTCTCCACAGTATTTTTGGTGATAACAATTGATAGCCAGCAACCTATTTATTATCCATTTCAACCATTAATAAAATTAACTCAATTAAATTACAACTGAGACGTAGATAAAGGCAAAAAAATGAAAAAAACAAAGAGGCTACTAGACGAGATATTACCTAACAATGATCTACTCAGGAGTGAAAAAATGGGGAAAATTGTGGGTGTGAGAATTTTAAAAAAGAAAAAAAAAGGATAAACTCAATGGGATTTAGCTACATTTGAAATTGTGTATTCATTGATTTGATCTCACCTGTTTGGTCACATAGCTTCAGAAGGAGATGTATAGAGTATGCTGCCAGGCTGGCCACTACAGACAATAGGATGCTTGAGAGAAAAGGTACACAGAGGACAAATGAGTTTAGCCGTAGATGAAATAATGTAATAATGATTAGTTTAAAAAGCTGTCAGGTAAACAGTTAGTTCTTACCAAAAACCTACTATTCCAGTGCTAGCCATAGCATAAGCTAGACCCAGTATACCGCTGCCCATGATAGCATTCATCAGGTTAAACACGGAGGAGGCCAAAGAGGCTCCTTTGGATCTTCTCTGCACAAAAAAAATTGACGACAACAGAGGAGGAGAAACATGATTATTTTCCTTTGAACATTAAGAGAATTGTTCCTGACAGTATTATTAATAACTGGGCGGCCATGATGATGGATGTCATAAAAAACAAAACAAAAAACAAAACACTGCAGGGATGTGTCAGATCTGGAAATGGAAAAGGGAATGTACTGAGTGGGATTTGCGCTGCTGTCTGTGGGACAGCTGCCTGAGCTCAGGATAAGGGGAGCTGCCCAAAGTGCTTGACCTCTCTAATAGGGGATATCCTGGAGAGAACGAGTGGCAACTCTGGTGTCAGTGTCACAACAAGTGTGGATTGACCTGTTGGCTGCTAAATCTGATTCACTCGGTGTTACAGTACTGAAAGACAGGAAGTAAACTATGAATACAGATAAAAATAAAAGACTGGCTGCAGATGTAATCCTGCACGCTAAACCACTCTGATAATACCAAGGATGTGACTTTTAAAACACAAATGAACTGGCAAAATTATTAACAAATTATATATGTTAACAAATGTATTTATTACCATATTATTCCTGTTCAGGGTCATGTGAGGTAAAACATATCCCAGCATGCATGTGGTCCAGCACAATGTCGTGTGCAAACTACCAGTATTGATAAATTACTGCAAATCTCATCTGGTTGCTACTTTACATCTTAAATTTGGAGATAAGATTAATCTAGATAACATGTTCTCACACATGCTTTATCGTAAGTAGAATACATAAGTATATAAACATGACAATGGGTCGTTAACTTAACTTCCTTTTTGTATAGTGTATCAAGTGTATCGCAGGAAAACAGTAAGTAAAAGACACTGAGTGATGGATCTAATCATAGATGGAGGTTACTGATATCAACCTACACAGATTGAACGCCTTGCAATGACACAACATGGATCCATAGTCGTAAAATTTAAGAGATTCAATAGAAAATCCATCCAGAAATATAATAATTTGTGGATGTCTTGGCACTGTAGCACATTTACTGCTTTGTTCAACACCACTGGGAACATGCAAGTGCCTGTCACTGTCAAATAATGAAGCTACTCAACAGATAATTATTAACAGATGAACACACACCCACTGAGACTTTGCTGGTCTAAGGGTTCATTTGCAATACTCACCCTGAAGACTCACATTTAAATAAAAACCACCAAATCTCAGAAATTCTTCAAGCTCTCAAGAAACAATCATTAGTGGAGTATTTACATCATGAACACACAATATTAGAGTAAGCACCATTAATAACACTGGCGTTATGACCTCTGTATTGCTGTCGAGAACTGACACATTAACAACCTGAGGAGGACAGAAGAATTATCCCAAGGGTGCATTTTAAAGCTTGTTCTGGCCAACTTCAACCTGAACATTTTAACGTGACTACTATAGGCAAATAAGCTTAATTGATTTAGTATGCAGATTTTGGAAAGTTCCCTCCACAGGACATACTGCCACTCAGCTTTATTCTTCATAAGCTGAGTGGTACTAATCACGAGGACCAAAGTGAATGCCTATGGCAAAAGGAGTGGATTTCCATTCTAACTATAACTTTACTTGGCATGCAGGATTAACTTTTATTTTTATAACAGCACAGAATTACAAATTCATCCTCGGTGTAAAACAACAACATAAACTCCGCAGTTTCATTTTTGTTTATTGGTGGATGTTCTGTGTATGTGCTGACTGAGGCAGAAATCATAGAGGAAACTGAAGACATCTTTCAGAACTCATGACATTGAAAATTTCCTGTATTTATCCCAGAAGTTCAACCTAAATCAAAATCGGCTCTTAGCTGCAAATGACAGTTTCAGTACTTACATTCCTCAATAAAGACGTAGTTTCGTTGGCTTCTGTATCACCGACTTCGCTCTCACTACATACATCCGTGTTTGTGTTTCCATTGATGTTCATTTTCCACAATCTAAAGGAAACTGACTCGCTCTGTCAAAAACTCCACCCCGACCCAGTTAACCTGACGACCTAAAACCGCAGAACTGTGACACCATATCCTCTTAACTCACATTTATATGTTCCTCTTATCAACTTGTCAGCTGCTGACTGTTGTTGAGTCCTTCGTGGTCACGTGCCCCTTTCCCCTGTCGCATCGAATACGTCACAGAGGAGACTATCCAATCAGGAATGGATTTCCGCTCGTTTGACCAATCACCAGTCGGCTGCGGTCGACCACAGATGACGCAATTAAAGCATGCCGAAGTACAGGGGATGTTGAGGTGAGCGAATTTCTGAGTATTCGCAATAATTAAACTGTTATTTAGCCGTAAGTTTTGTCCATTTAAAGGTCGCCGTCTATTTTTAATGTTTAGCTCGATATCAGCCGCCTGTTTTCGTAATTCCAGGCTTCTCTGCCGAGTCTTTGCCCCAATATTAAGTCAAAGAAACCTGAAAGCTGCTGCTGTGCGCCGGATCCTCTCCTTTTCAGCCCCAGCGAGCTCTGGCTTTGCCCTGAAGCCCATAATGGATCACAAACTTTACCGACCACCTCCAGAGGTTCGGGGCATGACCTCTCTAGACAAAGAGGCCTTCACACAGACCATCACCGTCCCAGCTCTACGGGTGCCTATCGGGGTCTTAAACAAAGTGGTGAAGAGCTTGAAGAAGTCGGCCATCCAGCGGTCAGGGGTGCCCAGAGTGGTGCAAGACAAAGAGGAGAGCAGTGACTTTCGTTTGGTCCTGTTGGACCCGCACAAGGTGACCTCGCCCGCTTCGTTCAGCGAAGCTGACGCCGAGGCTCTCAGGTCGTTTGGTGTCGCCGAGGAGCTGCACGACTACGAGCTGCGGCTCACCTATGACAACCTGAGGAGCGAGGAGGTGCTGGAGGCTGTTCTCCCCCGGGGTCAGGATGTGACCTCTGCCTTCAGTAGGGTGGGACACATCGCACACATGAACCTGAGGGACCACCAGCTCCAATACAAGAACCTCATAGGTGAGAGACAGATGCTGGAACTGCTTATGATGTTGTTACATTGTTTGTTTGTAAAAATGGGCTTCCACTGATGATTGTATCAATTAATCTGCCAGTTATTTTCTGAGGCCACATAAAGAAGTGTTTATGAAAATAGTTGGCAACTTTAATCGTCGCACCTCTAATTCAGTGTTATCAAGACTGTTATTTAAATGTTAGTTTTATAGAAAGTTGAAGAGTTTGCTTACTTCTGTTTCAGTGTGTTAAATGCACACTGTTTTCATAAAATGTATCATGATGTCGAAGAACTAGCGCGCAGGATCTTCTCAAATAAGCAAATATGTGTTATATATGTGTTAAACCAAAATAATGGTTTGGGCTGAAAGACTTTTTTTAACCAGCTTCGTCAGAAAACGTGTTGGTGAATTATAAAGGACTAATCTGTATTTTATATATTTTTTTTTGTTGCTTCATCTATCAGTACAGGTTTTGCAAGTATACAGATCTGTTTTTGGTTTTATTTTTTTTTTAATTTTTAATAAATTAAATTTTTAAAAAAAAATAAATTAAATTTTCTAGACCTTGATTCCACAAAGAAAAGATTTGAGTTTAGCAGTCAAATTCACTGATAAAGTTGCTGCCGTTTCTGTTGTAGGCCAGGTCATCATGGACAAAAACCCTGGTATTACCTGTGTGGTCAATAAGACAAACATTATTGACTCAACGTATCGCAACTTCAAGATGGAGGTGCTAGCGGGAGAGGAGAACATGGTGGCCAAAGTGAGTGAAATGTTGCAGTCATTCCATGACAGACACATACTTACAGAACATTTGTAGTCATTCTCACCTGACTGATGGTTGATATGATCCCTTTTGTCCATCTTGCAGGTGAAAGAGAATGGGGTAACGTACGAGTTTGACTTTTCTCGTGTGTACTGGAACCCCCGGCTGAGCACAGAGCACCAACGTGTGGTGCAGCTCGTTAAACGCGGGGACATAGTGTTTGATGTTTTTGCTGGTGTTGGACCCTTCGCCATCCCAGCTGCTCGCTCAGGTGCAAACGTGTCGGCCAACGATCTCAACCCAGAGTCCTACAGGTGGCTGCAGCACAACTGCAAACTCAACAAGGTGGAGAGCAAAGTGAAGACCTTCAACCTGGATGGCCGAGCATTCATCCAGGGACCTGTAAAGCAGGAGCTGCCTGCACTGTTGAAAGGAAAAGTCGGTGTTCACGTTGTGATGAACCTACCTGCCTTGGCTTTGGAGTTCCTGGATGCATTCAGAGGCCTGTTGTACAAGGAGCCCCCCTGCGAAGAGAACCTACCCACAGTGCACTGCTACTGCTTCTCTAAAGATGACAGCCCTGACACAGATGTGGTGAAGAGGGCTTCCTACAGCCTCGGGTTCCCTCTGGAGAGCCGGTGCTCTGTGCACTTTGTGCGTAATGTAGCACCCAACAAAGATATGATGTGTGTCAGATTCTCACTCCCTAAAGAAGTCCTCTTCAGCAGTGATCCTGAACAAGCAGGTGAGATTTCATAAAACAAGGTGGATTTAGGGATTAATGGTAACCTTAGAAACAGGAAATGGGGACTTGTTGCAGAAACTAGTAGGAACTCTAAAATAGTGTGCCTTTGGTGTTAGTAACTACGTAATTGGGTTGCTTACATCTTTGACGTAATTTTATCTAAACATTTTCTTTAATTCTGCCTAATTTTTGGATTGTACGTAGTACAGTTATAGTGGCGAGAGTTTCATATATATATATAACCATCTCTATTGCATGATAGCCTTTTTTTTCACAGGAGCCATTTTGACATGAAATAGAATATTAAACATATGTTACCAGTGATATTGGAAAGGCTCTGCTACATCAAATGGAAAACAACCTTAATTTGTTAATGAAACGTGTTTAATCTGCTATTTCTATTTTGCAATATTGCTGCCATGAAAAAGGTTTGAGCAGTATCAGCAGGTCTAATGAACCCTAAATCATTTCTTTAATTTCACAAAATCGCCAGGCCTTCAGTTTAAACTTACATTTTTTCAAAAAATTCCCACTAAAATTGTTAAACTCAATACCATAGATAAGCAAATATACATATGTATGGTATGATACCATCGATTTTCAGAGAAAGGTATACTGCTGCAAATGTACTATGTATAACAAACACTATAATTCTATTAATTGCAACTGTTTTGATAGCCATTTTGTGGCAAACATTCTGTGTCCAGCTTCTGAACCGTGCACCATTTCTTCCTTTTACTGTTGTATGGAACAGAGGATGTTTGCATTTTGGACTCTTAGTTTTGTCACACAAAACAAGTTATTTGAATATTAACACCCGTTTTGTGGCGTGGTGATGGAATCTCTCATTGGTCTTATAATTAAGAAATCAAACAAATAATTAAACCAAAAAAAGTCTTAACCTTAGTATTCACACTGCCACTGTGGTTGTATGTGCTGTGTGTGTGTGTGTGTGTTTTAATTTAAAGCTAGATGGTGTAAAAACTTCTTTGCTACTTGTTGGAGAGATTCTGCTCTAACGTTTTTGTTTATCCATAGATCCTTCAACAGAACCACCCCCAAAGAGACAGAAGTGTGAAGAAGCTACTGATTCAGCATAATCAATATCAACCCATCTCTATAAGGAAAGCAAAGATACATTTGAGTTTTTTTTTTTTTTTAAAGCAAATGGTGATGATGCTTTTCTTACAGATATTTTATGACATCACCGCTCCTTATTATGTCAGAATCATTAAGATTGACATCACTCAACTTAAGTTGTTTGATTTTTTTAAATAAACCTATGAAATAATGAGCAGATTCTCGTTGTTCATTGTGATTTATTTAAATATAAAATTAACACAAAATATAAAAAGATAACATCTTGGACAAAGTCAGTCAGAGCGCTGTCCACTCTCTCCATGGTGGCAGCAGTAAGGTTTGTATGGTCCTTTAGTCATATTTTTAATAGTGGCTTCCATGTAGATATGTTCAGCCTTACAGGAGGAGCAGCCCACTGAGTGCATCTTGAACTGCTCGATGACAAGCCAAAGCTGAGGTGTATCCTCCAGCTGTGTCCTGTGGCATGGTAGCCCGCACATGGTTTAAATACCTGAAAACACAGAGAGCCCTGGTCAGTAAAAGTAGTGAGCTTTTTTGTAAATAATTTGACTGACTGTCAGTCCCGAGAGCTGCTTTCAAAAGTAGTTCCTGTGAGTGTAACTTGAGTGCAAGTTTATTCGTCATTAAATCCACACTTGAAGTTATTTTTCTGTTTCTCTGCGACCCTTTGGCCCTTTGATGAGATCAACCAAGACAGACTTACCCGCACAATCACAATGGAGCACCCTTGGCCTAAAAGCCTCTCCTACACGGCTCTATTAAAGTAATATGGGTGTCTTATTTTTTAAGTGCTTACAGATGTATCCTGCCAAAGAACCTTTTCAGGTTCTTAAGCAAAGCCAAAAGTCACTGTTTAGTTTCACATTAGAGCACAGACAGAAAAACATTCAAGTTGTTAATTTAGTCTTTGCATCTTGTCCGCACATTAAAGATGCCCCCTCTGCTTGTGAGTTGTGTGTAATGGGGGGTGACCTCTCTCCCCACCCTCTCTAATCCTTCCTCCACTGTTTTGTGCCATCATTCAGAGGGGAGAGAAGGTCACGCACACGCTCTGCACTAATTTTTTTGTAGCATCTTACTACAAAGTTAAAAAAGCAAACTCACCCAGCAACTGAGACAACACCTAGCCTTGCCTGTCAAAGCAGTCTCCCCCTACACACTCCACCCTGCAGAAATCATAGTCTTGGCAGAGAGGGCTGAAGCCCTCACATGAGTCAGGCTTTGTGGCCCCTGTTCCTGTGATCTGGGGAAACATCAAAGTGAAACGGAACTCAAGAGCACAGACAGCTTTCTGTGATGTCTGCGCCCATTCGAGCTGCTTTACAGAGTAACTTAACACCTGTGGGGAGGCTCTGAAAGTCTGGTGAGGTGTGCATATGTGAATGAGAGTTACAGAGGGAGGAAAAATGTGCTGGTGAAGCTACACTCTGAATAGATTCCTTTTTGCATCTTTGTTTTACAATTCCACAAGGCACTTTGTTCGGTACGCAATAAAACTGAAAATGAAAGTTGAAGCAAAGTCAAGCACTCATGAATATCACAAAAGATGACCTCGTCTCCGCTTACGACAAAGTGACAGAGATGAAGAGCAGCATGTATGTCAATCAGGTCTTGCACACAAAGACCACTCATCAACCACTAGAGAAACAACACGCAAGTTCAAACAGGAGGCCCAGCGATTAATAATAACTTCATTTGGCCCAAGCTGCTTTAGCCTGTCCTTCAGAGCACTTGAGGGAGGTCTTCTCATATGGCTTCCTGCATCAGATGAGTGCTATCTATTGATTATATTGTACTGGGCCTTTTTAATGGTGAAAAAAGTGGGCTATTTACAGCCCGGCTAAGTCTGCTCTTCCTGCTAATCTAATCCCCAAGCTACTCATGTGGTCATTCCTTCCAAGAAAGCTGAGAGCTCTGTGTAACTTTATACATGCCTGACCCTAAGGAGAGAAAGCAAGAGCAAAAAGTGAACATGAAGGAAGGAGAGGGAGGAAGAATGGGTGGGTGGGGGGCTTGGGGGGTAAAAGAGGAGCGAGTATAAAGGGGAAACCACCTTTGGGTATCATCATCACAAGCACTCTTCTCATGAACCAACCCAGCTGCCCTATGCTCACCCCCAACACCAGAGGTTAGTTCAGTTCTGCTCCATTAACTCAGCGGCTGTATCCGCATCTTCCTGCTGTAAAGGAGAGCCACGTGCATGTACGTACAAAGCCGAAAGCTTAACTCGAGTCTTCTCAGAGGACTCACATGAAACGCTAAGAGAGGGAACTGAGGCACCACAACATGAAATGCATCAATTAATGCATGCACAATGTCTTCAGCCATAAAATAACACACACTATACCCTGAAACAGATGTGTCAAGACCCTCTGACGCTACTGTTTCACAGCGTGCACTCACACTCAACACCCCCATCCCTTTCTTTCTCCCTTTCTCTCTGAGGACTGGACTGCCTTTTGTTCGCAGGACCCTGAAACCCAAGCCGTTTCGGCCGGTAACATCTTTCACTCTCCGGGCCCCACTGAAGCATTAGCTGCAACTTGATATTGGTCTTTTCAAAGCCCAGTTTTATTGGGTAAATATGGGTCACTTTGGACTGGCCCCTTATGTCGCTTTTGGGGGGGGGGGGTGATGAGGACGAATGAATGACACAGTATGACAGCGTGCATGTCACAATGCATTTGCCACAAGGCAATATGACAATAATGACAATATGATATGCCAGGGGTTTTCCATAATTCCAAAAGCACACAAAATAAAAATTATGGTTTTTTTATTCATTCACCATAAATTAACTGTTGTATTATTAATTTGGACACAAAAACAAAAGGTGTAATTTGGACTTTTTAATAATAACTGGATAACTGCTTTAATAACTGCTTGTGTTATTTTACAACCGCTACCCATTTTGTTAAAAATCCAAGTGTAGCTGGATCGAAAACTGTTCAGAGCAAACAACAGTTTTCCACTTGGCGCTGGAACTTTGAATACCTGGGCAAGGTCTCTGGCTAAAACTAATAATGGTCACAGTTTTTCCTGACTGGACCTTTAAAGTGTTCCCAACTCCAGCTGCCTGGAAAACACTGCACAGCATCATCTCCAATTGAAAAGTATCAAAATGTTCTGCGTGAGTTCCAGCCAGTAACATGTGGGTTCTCTGACCACCGAGGCTGCTGCTGATCGGCGGGTGTTTATTTGGCGGAATAGCTCTAAAGTTGGGACGCAGGAAAAAAACCCAGTAGATATCAGACAGAGGTGCAGGCTGCAATTGGCCTCTCGTCTAGACTCCATGTGTTGGCTGGAATTAGATTAACAAGAGCAGTGGAAACCCGGGCTTGATGGAAAAGAAAAGAAGCCTGTAATGCTAAAATGGCTATTTCAGCAAGCAGACACTTAATCGGCATACAAACCACAGAACAGACACATGGGACGATGGAGCAATCTGAATCAGTCTTAAACAATGCTCAATGTTTGTGTCTGCATGTGGTCTTGCTGCTCTTACCGATGATGACTTATCACTCTTGTTTAAAGGAGCTGGCTCCTTCCATGGAACAGTAAACACAAGGCACCATCTGAATCAATGGGAAATTTTCTGAGAGAATCCTTCAATTCTAAAGTACTGCTGCACTTGCATTTTTCTTAAAAAAAAAAAGCACCGGCCTAAGCTTGGCACCTGTCTGCTTTCACATCACCGTCACTGATCCAGGGTCAACATTTGTTTATACTTTCCTAAAGGATGAGAGGCTTTTCGGATTCAGCTTGTCATCAGCATGATTCATGACCCACAACGGGTACAATGACTTTCAAGAACGGGGGGGATGGCATCTACAAAAATTAATCAATAAAACCTTCCATAAGTGAGACCGTTCCAAGGACTGGAGCCTAGTAATTAGTTATATTTGTTAAAGCGAAGGAGCTTACATTGGAGTGATGAGTGCACAAAGAGGGCAGCTGACAAGCACAGGGTAGGCTATATCTGAACAGAGGCTGCCCCGTACTTATAAAAGGCAAGTCATGAGGCTGTTGTATGGCAGTGTGAGTGTCCGGAAGTCTTCCTTTAGCACTCAGCTCAGGCAAGGGTTGAGGATTCCCGGCCTGGAAATGATGGGAGATTGGAGGGGAGGGGTGTAGAGCCACACACCTGCCAGATGATTTGTCATTATAGAGGGGTCAGCTCTCAGCTGTCACCTCCTAATCACCCATCCTACCCCTCAAGTCAACCCCCTTTCACTCCCAAAACTCCACTCCAGCCCTCCAAAAACACCTCCTGCATTCCTAAGGCAGCTCCGGTTTCACTCACAGCACCGCTACCCCATCTGCCCCTCCTTCCCACACTCTATCCAGAAAAAAATGTACTCCTGAGAAAGATACAGCACACTGAGCCATATTGTGTGGATTTGTGTGCGCCCCACATGTGTGTCTGCACGACTCACATGTATGAATACATGTTTATCTAAGGGCAGAGTTGTTTGTATCAATACCAAAGGCAAACCATTTAACCGGTGGAGAACGTGTGAATTTGTCCGGGCTGCAGCCTAGAAACAAAGCCCCCCGCAGACAAGCCAAACACAGAGAGCTCTCACAGGTATACTATGTCTGTCAACAGCAGTCTTTCATCACCACGGGTCATAGGTCACACTCTTTTCCACTGAATGCAGCTTCCTCTGGGATGTGTGAGTGTGTGAGAGAGATTCTCAGCCATTAGCCTACTCACTGTCCACCACATAATCTCAAATTGTAGTCTGGGGGGGGGCTCATTTCAGTTACATCATATCCTCACGAGTCTACAGACCCCTTATCAATTATTATGTGTCTTATCATCACTACTGACAGCCTCTGCATCTGCCTCTGAGGAGGAGAGGGGCTATCTCTAACGCTTAGTTAAGGGGAGAACATGTTTAGAGTGTTAACAGAGGGTTTGGGTGACATTTGACATTAACCCTTATGGAAATACATCCTCACTGGAGTGACTGGTAATCTGTTAGCTGTCCTCAAGAAGGCAGTTCACTGCTATCAATGATGATGACTAAGTGCTGCACTTGTTTGTGTCTGTGAAAAACAGCATTGTAGAAGTGCCTGAGATAAAGGCCTATTGTGCTGGTAGCCAAATTCAACCTTACTTCCTGGTCCAGGCGTCACCTGTCACTACTTGTCTAGTGCTCCTCTTGTTTCTCAGCCATGTACCTGCTATGTCTAACCTGATGGGGGCAGTAGAGAATGGCTGCTGGTCTCACACCTCCACCCAGCAGCCGCAGGGCTTGGAGAGGCATCACACACTAAGCTAGCGACTCGATACAGACAGCATCTTTCTTTCGTCTCCTGAGCTGCCATTTGATAACTCTGTCCCCTGGAGAGCTTGAAGGGGGGGCAGACTGAAGAGGAAGGATAATGGCATGACATCAACGTCATCGTTAACCAAATGGGGCTGTAAACAATGGAAGGACATATGCTGTTCAGTGAATGGCTGCTAACGTAAGGCACACCCAGACACACAGTAATAACAGTCTTGACAGTTAGATGTAATACACTGGGAATAGAGAACTGATACAGAAAGGAAGAATGGAGTTTTCCCAGGAGGGTTGCCTTCACAGATATCACTTACCGAAGCACCTCAAGCGATGGGCAGAGGCAAAGAGGATTTCAATTAGGCAGAGAGATGGGAAAGGTGCACAGAAGGGGGTATGCATAAAGACAAACAGGCAGAGAAAGGTAGAGCAAGGGAAGGGGGATAATGAATACATTTCTGTACCTCCTGCCATGAGGTATGTGTGGCAAGTATGTTTTCTTTCTCCAGATCTTAAAAGGGCAAAATGATACAGCCAATCCCCCTGTACACTGCCAAACCCTTTGCCCCATGGGGGAAGAGCAGAGGAGAGGCACTGAGCTCAGATCCACTGGTGTTTATGTGAAAAAACCCATGTACACACACGCACTGAGTATGTTGGTATAGTCACCCAAATCAGACTCAAATCGAAGCATGAAACCCTAGACGGTATGCGGCTGCTTTGCAAACCTCTACATAGATCAGTGTGTGTTAAAATAGTCCGGAGACATCACCTCACCCTCCGCTGGGTGCTGACCTTGTCGCCTCTAGGCTGTGACACAAATAAACTTGGAAGCCAGAGACGCCATTATCCTCGGAGTTCCCTGCCCGCTGGAGTCTCCTTCACTGGCAGGGGCCTGCTTTGGCCGGCCCGTGGTTCATCTCATGAGGAGACTGTGGGTCTGTCTGGCACCGAGCCGAGAGAGAAAACAATAACACTAAAAGCAGACCTCTTTCAGATGACCAGAATACACACAAGACAAATGCTTCTCCCACTCTGTCATTCTGTACGGGTCCCTCTTTTCCCGCCTGTTCTTTGGGTCAGAAATGGCTCACCCACAAGTAAAAAGCCTCCAGTCAACTACAGTATGTGTTTATTTTGACTCATACTTCAGGAGAAGATCATTATTTGTACAGATCTTTAGGAGGGAAAACAATAGTGATCTGGCCTCCACCGGTTCTGTCTGTTAATGGTCTGTTTACTGAGACAGACAGGATAATGGCCTGGGTGGGGGCTGGTGGAGAATCTGACGCTGGCCACACTCTACTCAGTTTCTGATTGAGTTAGTAACGAAAAGCGTAAGCACCTCCAGTACAAGGAGCTGTGTACCAAAGCAAGGTAGTGGCCATGTCATGTGAATAAAGATGGGGAGTGCAGGTTTGCAAGTCAAATAGCTGGTCTAGAACCTCCACACTTTTAGAATGTGTGCACTCTCTTTGGGCTATGCAAATTGTCAATCTGTGAGCCCCATGGTTGCAGGCTTTGGAAACACTAAATGGTCAAATGCACTGCACTGATGTCTATAGTTACTGGCTATGCTGGATTTTGTAATACAAGACACTGGCACGCGCATTGAGTGCATAGTGTGGACGAATAGATGATATCAGATGTCTGAGAAACCAAGTTCAGGTTTAGGTCTTGGTTATGGTGGCAACCCCAGAACCTGAGGGAGAATCCTACTATTATGTAAGAATCAAATAAACCATCTTTTATCTGGCAATGTTACAGGCCATTCTAATTGCCTGAATGACAGCAAAATATTCACCTTGGCAAATTCTCTAATCGTAAATAGCAATAAAAGTGGATGAAAGGCAACTGGGCGTGAGGGAGTTCATCTCAGGTCATGCTAATGGGTGCCTTAGTCTAATGATCTTAACTTCAGCGTCAAAGCTGCATTTGTATGAAAGAGTGAGTGCATGAGTATTTGAGGCCAACAATATAAGGCCCATCTCTCCAAGGTGCCATCACTCTGCTCCCATCAGCCTCGGCACTCTGACATCCCGGTGCTGCACCTCAGGTCCCCTGCAGTCAGTGACCTCTAAACCCTTCCCCCCCAGCCCTTCCAGGCCCGTCAGATGAATATGCGCCCTGCAGGGACCAGAGAACCTGTGATACATGGAAAAGCTATTCAAGGAATATTTTCTAGAAATTCATCTGGTGCTGCTGTTTTGTACATAGTGAGGGAAAAAGGGAGTCAAGGCTACAATTTCATCAAAGGGTGGGAGGAAGACATAGGAGAAGGAAAGGGTGATTTGTATGCCATTTATACCTCATATACTCTAATTTAGTGACAGCAGAAATGAATTCAAGAATACTCTAAGGACCATGTTTAGTACCCCTACTAGTTCTCAGAGCCAAATCCAGGGTCACTAGTAGTGCTCTTGGTCAGCTAGGGCCAGAGATGGAAGGATAGAGAGCTCAGACTTGGAGTGAGGCCAAAGAGGCAGGGAGAGGCTAGCAGAGCCAGCTGCCAGGAACTGAGAGGGTGCTGTGATGGCATTACTGACTATTCTGCATATCTCCCTCCCACCAAAGCACTTAACATGCAGTAAAAGTCAACACAAACAAACAAACAAACAAACAGATGCACACCCCATTCACATAAACACGCAGACGCCAAGAGGATCTTTTGAAAGCTATAAAACACAGGCAGGGGGAGAGCATCACTCTGAGACCTATTAAATCCTGGCTCCCAACCAGAACAGTGAGCAGGCGTCCTTTAAGTACACGTTCAACATAGCAACTCTATTTGTGTGTGCACAAGTGATTTGTATATTACTTCTATGTGAATATACAGTAGGTCCACAAAGGACGGAGTCACTTTAAATGATTGGTTGAGTTTTGCGGGCAGTTTACAGGGGATGAAAATAACTGGGTATGCTCTTTATGAGAGAGGTCACAAAGAAACTACCTATTGCTTTTTGACCCTTTAGCTAGTCACTAGTTCTCTGTTTTGTTGAGAGAAAGTGCTCTAAGGACTACTTCCTTGTGCAGAGAAGTACATCCCTAGGAGAGGAGCTACAGACTAAACTCTCATTCATTCAGCTGCTCCCCTTCACCCCACTGACAAGAGACGATGCTTGACAAGCACTCCCAGCAGAAAAACTCATTTTTTCCACCAATTATTGAAAGCTATGCAGAGTGGGGGAGAAGACAAAACTTCAGAGTATTAAACACAATGGCATTTAGCAAGGCACATTGAGCAACCTCTGTCAGAGGGAGATGGGCTAATTTCAGGGTGACCTGTGCCAACACAAACAACTGTTCTGGCTCACTTTCATTGTCAGCACTTGAGGTTTGAGTTGAATTTTTTAATGTTCCACAGCCAATTTCTCATCCCCCCTATTTTTCCCCCCAGGATGATTTGTCCTCATCCAAGATCCCAGTCAGTCTTTCATCGCCTACACAGTCAGAGCTTAGAAAGTATTTTGAAGAGAGCAAACTTAGACCCACATGCTCATCTGTACACAAACAAAAACAAAATTAGAAAGATATATTTTTCTTTCCATTTGTCTGTGTGTGTGTCTACATGTGCGCTGAACTGTTTTGACTACATGGCTTTTTTGGTGCTGTGCATTGTTATGTGTGCGAAAGCTTCCATTCAGGTCCATCAGCAGGCGGAGAGCCAGCATGAGGAGGCGGGAGGTAACTGGTACCGCTTGGACCTCTGTGTTCAGAGATTCATATCACAGCCACGTCAATGTAAACATCATTTGTTTATGTTTGTGTCTAAAACACAGTATTTACTTCTACATTGATTTTGTTTATTAAAGGCCTTTAACCTTCAACATAAAAGCAATGAGCCATGGCAGCACATTTGAAACACAGGCTGTGATTTTAAGATGATAGTCCACTATAATTCTCACACATGGTTCTAACTATGTGCCAGTCAATGAGATGGACAGCACTAGGGTTCGATTATAGAAATCTAACACAGTCGGGGTCTTATTTTCTTTGGCAAATCATAAATACCTATGCACATAAGGGGAGGTGCATTTGGTTATGGCATATATGTGTGTGTGAAAAGGGGGTAGCTGTTGAGGTGGGAGTTGAATGGACACTTTTGGAGGCCCCTGTTGCCTGAACATGCAGCCTGTGCTCTGCTTCAGTATTGAGGCAGCTGTGTTTAATATAAGAACTCAGCTCAGCCCATATTTATTCAGGTACAGCTGACAGAGGGGGAGAGACAGTGAAAGAGACATGGCCCTTCTTTTTCCTGGCAGCCAAGCAGCACTCCTGCGGTTTTTTTCAGGGGTAAAGGGACAAGGCAAATAAAAGACACAGACTTTGAAATAAAGGGCGAAGCAGAGCAGCACACAAGAAAGTGTTGAAATTTAAAAATGAAAAGAAAAGCAAAAGTCATTTTTGTATTGACTGGACATCCTGTGCAGGAGACCAGCCCCCACGGCCCCAGAGCCACTAGGGAGGGAGGGGGTATGTGAGCTCAACTCTCCAGTCTCCAGTCTTGATGGCTGTGTCCAAGACAAATCACCAGTGGTGCTGCTGTCACCATAGGCTTTGACCAAGACAAACAGCCGTGTTTTAAAATAAGTACCTGCCCCCTCACAGCTACTTTCACCTCATCTGCACTTAGGCACATCCGTGTCTCCACACACTGTCAAGCATATTCTCGTCACAGGTCATAGGACTGGGGCTGAAGTCCAGTACTATACACAGGGGACTCACTTTTCACCCCTGAACACTGTATGCCTTCTCTCTCCTCCACGCACACTTGTGAAAATTTACCACATCAGTCACATTCCATTGTGGCCAAAATGCTGGGACTGCAATAACAGGGGTGAGCGTGAGTGTGTATGACATGAAAAGTACTGCCAGTTTTAAGGGACACAGTCTGTATCCATGTGCATGTGCAAACTTGACAGCCTATGTGTATCTGTACATGCAAGCAGAAAACCTCAAACTTCAGTGAAGCACAAACTGCCAACTGCGCACAAGTGTCAGCACTATTCCTTGATTTACTTAACAGCACATTGCATCCTGGGAGTTGTGGTTTGTCTGAAGGGCCTGCCTGTGTCACCGCTTGCGGCCTGCCCCAGTGGGACTGGTGTTCTTCACTGAACTGAGCCTCATTTATCTCTGTGGCAGACCTCTTCCTCTACAGAATCAGTCCTCCTGGACTCCTGAACTGCTGACATCCCTCACAAACACACATACACAGAGATATACACTCAAACAGAGACATACACCTCTTCCTCCTTGCTCCACTTTTTTGCCCAAGCATGTGGCAAAAATTGTCAGTTGGCCTTCATTTGCATATTGATCAGCCTGGACAAAAGAAATAGAACCTTAGCACTTCACTGAATAAATAACGTAAATAAGCACCAGTTATTCTGCTTAAACTCTCACACAATCCTTTAAGGAAATTGTTTCATTTTTAGTGGGGATAAACTAGGAAAATTTGATTGCGCATGTTTGGTGTTCTGCAATTCTGTGAAAAAGTCAATAGCAAATTTATCTAAAGACTTTACAAGAAATACCTTATCTTAAAGCATGCTGACAATATTTTTAAATCTGCA
>KV751346.1:5129840-5148538 GCA_001698575.1 Mola mola
AAACGTCCCTGGCAAAACAGGTTAGGCCAGTCTTCCAGACTAAAGAAGGCAGAGCTTAGCTTGCGATGATGAGTATGATGAGTATGAGTAGCGCGTAGAGGTCACCGTAGAGGACAACTTAACTATTAAATCACGCCTGAGCAAACAAGTTCACAGCACGACCATAGGTGTAAGTGTGTATACGTTTGGTAATCTATAGGAGTCAAATTCCAACAACCAAGTGTAGACTGGACTAAAAGCAGAGAAGCACAGGGGTTGTTTCATCCACTACACCTCTTTGTTTAGGGATAAACTACCCACCCATATTTATCCGTGTGAGTTGTGCTTTGTTTACATCCGCCTCCTGCTTTTATAACATGCCCACGTGGTCTCCTCAGGTATGCCAGCTGCTAATAGTGTCTGTGAGGAGTGGAAAGGGCCCCCACAGTGATGGAACCTTGGACGTTTTATTTAAGATGGTGCTGAAAGCTGTTCTGAGGTAGACAGAGATTCCCCATCGGTCAACCGTTTTTAGGAATTGGACACTGTAGCAGCTGAGGGCAATCCCCAACTTCACACATATACACTTTGACTACAAATCAGTACTCTCTTACAAAAGCAAACAAAGCAACTATGCACCAAATACCATCAAGCACTAAGACACACCTACTCATGCAGGGCTCAAACAAAATCTAATTCAAATATACAGGACACACCATTCATGTTCATGTTTTGCTCTGAACAGGTGCCAAGCCTGATGACAGGAGTCATCAGGCTTGGCACAGGGGTTGGTCTTATGTGTCAGACAACAACAACCAACCTGTTTAAACACTGAATAAATGTCCCTCTCTTTTGAGTCTCTTTTGATTTTAGCGGACATCTATTTTTGAAAGACACTTTATTCTTCAAAGGATGTTTACTCAGACTAGATAAGAGGAGTGTGCATTCATGTATGTGTGTCTGCAAGAACCCATACATGAGTATGTTTGTGTAATAGAATGCCTACAAAGTGAGGGATTACAGAGGGATCCCAGACTATTCCTAAGGCAAGACTGGGCCCATACCAACTCACATCAGACCGGGACCAAGACTTCTTTCCCTCAAGATCAGCTAATTTCTTCAAGCATCCATTTAACACACCACCAGAAAAGAATTAGAGTCTGGGTTGGACTCTCCTTCGCCTATTTGTGGAAAATCACCCAGGCAAAGTACAGTGCCAGAATGACAGATTTTCTCTAGTATGTTTCCAGTAAACAACGAGACAAAACTAGACGAATCATTAGATCACTGTTTAAATAAAGATTGTAATCACTGGGAAGCTGAGGAACAAATGGCATCTTCAAGTTCTGTGAATTGGACGGCTCAAAGACAGGCGGATATGTTACTCTATTACTTATGGTTCACCTTGGCCCAGGGTGAAGCAGCTGGCTAAAGTACTGGGGGGCAGGTGTTGGACAGTGGCAGTTATTAGATGCACCAAAAGTTTCTGCTTAAGTGACTGGTTAACTTGCACAACAGTAAAAAATCTCCTGATGAAAAACTAAATGGTCATGCATCAGTCGTTTATTCATCATTACTATCATGGGTTTCTTCTTTGTATATGTTTTTCATAACAAAATATTAATACTGGGGATTATACAGTGCTTGTTTTGAATATCCAGTTGTTTCTGATATAATGAATTACTAACCTTTATTTATTTTGCCCAAAGTGACGTTGTCATATGGCTTGTGTTGTCTGAACAGTAGAGCTGTGTATTGGCAAGAATTTGTTAATCTTTGACTCATGACACAAGAGTTATTATTATCCCCCTATTGTAAGCAAGGTGAAATAATGTAATATAGATATATTCTTTTTTAATGTAACTTTATCAAAGCCTATAGTATACCGCACATATTATGCCTGCACAATATTGGGAAAAACAGTGAATATGAAAAAAATGTGAGATTTTTTGTGTCAATAAATAATGAGATATTTTTTTTTTTAAAAGTACAGTAAGCAGTGTGTTAATCATTCAACAGTAAATCATACTATAAAATTTCCAATTTCACATATCTGAGTATGACACTGGTATGGACAAGTAGAAGACACAACAGGTGGAGAGGTATTTGGGAAGAACTTGTGTGTTGAAATTATTATTAGGAAATTAGTCCAGAATTAGGGAAGGCAAGACAGATTGAAGTTTCTTATACCTTGTGAGTTTCTCTTTTCTGAATCAAGCAGTGAAATATTGTCACATGATGTGTTTGCGTTGATGTGCTTTAATTGAGAGTGACATGCATTTTGGCAATTACACAAAACTACTACAAGTGAGAATAAAATAAAACCAAACTATTTAACAGAAGAAGGATCTCATACTTGGAGATGCTGCAAATACTGAACGTGTGATTTTTTTGCTTCATAAATGATTGGAGATCACATAGCTGGAGCTGGTGAATTTGGACAGATTAACAAGACCACCAAGGTAGATTTAGAGGGTCTCAACCTAAAAAATGTATATTTTTTATATTATTGCAATTGCCATCCATATCTAAATACTTCATCTTTCACTCCCATGTAAGAAAACACCTAAATATCACAGTTAGCATAAAAAAACAACAAACAGTACTACTACAATATTACAAGTAGTAATAATGTTAATATTGGGAACTTTTGGCTACATTTTCACTGCCTACAAACAGCTTTAGCGTAGCCTTGTGGAACGCTAGTCAAGCTCAGTGAGGGCATCGCCAGAGTTTGCGCAGGTAAACAGGAACACAGTAGATCCACCAACTTTATTACTGGGCTGTGACATCCACAAAACTGATTTTTCCCTTTTTCTTTTCTTTTTTGTCAAAGATTGATTATGGATTATTTATTTGTGTTTCTACAATTTAGAAACAAAAATATTGCAAAAATACATAACCCACCATAGCTTACAATCATATTAATAAATTAAAAATATTAATTTCAGTACTTATTTGTCAATTTAACATGTCAGCACAAACTGATATTATAGTCACTGACAACAGAGTAAACAAATTACCTTAAATGGTAACAAAAGTGTGCAATTAAAATGTGTTCCTGATTAAGAAAAGTGTTTTTACATTTGCTTTCTCTAATTTCTGGTAAAGAAAGGCTGAAACTCTGCTTGGAACAAGGGACCACAAACTATTAGATAAATAAATCCCAGCAATCTGCAGGAATTCACCACTCTGTGCTGAAACCCCACCAAGTCAAACAGAAGTCATTTGTATGGCCTTTGAGGTGAAGGGGAATCCAAACCCACACATTCCTCTGACTCAAGTCTCTTGGTCCAAAAGACAGCAGATGCATGGTGAGAGCTCTGCTCCACCAACAAGAGTTCAGGGACAGGAGGATGAAGAGAAATGAGAACAGAGAAGTGAGGGAAAACAGCCACAGAAGAATCCAAGAGCAACAAAACCATACTGTTTCTTTCTCCATCAGCAAGTTTAACTTCATGCTGTATAGTAGGTGAATGTCAGAATACCACATCTTCCATTTGGATAATTTCAATGCTTTTCCACTGGAATCTAATGAGTAAATGAGTGTTTTGTAAAATCTCTAAATATCACTGCATTAGATATTTATTCAACCAAGAGCTTTAAGAACTATTCCAGTGGAAAATACACTGAAATTGGCAAAGGACGCACAGAAAGATGGGAAGGAAGAGAGTCGGATTATACAGAATGTCAAAAATTAGTTCTACCTTGGGCCTAGGTGAGCATTAAGTGGATATCTCTCCCACGCACCACTGAACTGTGGGAAGACAACCATACCTCATGAGGGTGGTTGAGGAGGGGTATGGGTGATGACACAGCCTAGCTCATCACACTAAAATGAAAATAAACTTCTGAAAACCTGAACGACAGCCAAATGGAAAGTCTCTCCACACATGAAGGGCACAAAGCCTGCAAGCTCAGAGTGTCCAAAGCCCTGAGCCCACATGCTCATTCTGAGGGTCCCACCATTCGCTCAGAGGAATGTGATGACATGAGTGAAGGGGTGACAGCCTGTTCCACCACTGAAGAAGCACCAGACACAGAGAAACATCATCCCTTTGAAGGTCTAGACTGTTATCATGCTATTGTCAACTACCATGCCACATGATGTTTAAATTAGCAGTGAACTAGAATCACACCAAGGTCATAACTGTTAAGTTCCATCTTCCCCTCAATGGATAAAGGGTGTACAACCATATGGATTTTATGTGCTTAAGCTCATTGTAAATATAGTAGCTAGTTGTCATTTATGTTATAAATATCATTTTCAAACTCTCCTAAGACATTGAGCTCTCCCGCTTTCCCCTGAAGTAGGATAGGCTACATTGGTAAGCCATTCTGTTGGTGTAGTCTGTCTCTGATACTTTCAAAAATATAAATAATTAATAAATAAACACTGTTATAACTTCCCAGAATTTAATTTTGCAGTGTTTTGGACTCTCACATACCTAGAATATGTGGATCATTTATTTCAACCGTACTACTTGGAGGGTAATTTATTGTCCTCCCAGTACCCAAAAAATCTCCTATTTACTTAAACTGACTGACACATGTGAATATGACAGAATCCAATGGAGAGAGGATAAACTCTATTCAAAAGACAGGATGGATAACCAATCATGGTTGATTCCCCACAGAAACAGTGGAGAAATTGACTAGACTCAATACTAATGTGATGAGTGTAGATAGTCCTTAAATGTGCTCAAAACAAGAACGAGTAAAAGATGATTTTCACGGTCAAGGACCTCAATGTTCTTTCTGGTATATGACTTGAAAAAGAAAAATGGTGCATGGAAGCACACCACTTGGCAATGTATGACACTGATGGTAATTTTCTCAGTTTCCCACTATCCATCTGAAGCAGAAAATGTAATTTACCTGCTTGATGACGTAAACATTCATTTTAAAGCTCACAATAGGCATGAGAACATGTTGCTTTTCTTTGCACTGTATGAACTGATGTGTTGTACTCACTAGTTGGATTCCAGTTGAAAACAGGCTTGTAGGTTTGACCACCTGTTTCTGCTGCTCTATCTGGTTCTCCAGCTGGGCAGCCCGGACCTTGTGTTGGGCAAGCAACACAGTGGCAGGAAGCTGGGACTGCTCCTGGAGAAACAAATGGGATTTGGGGTTGTATGAGAATGCTCATGCTAGGTGTGTATGCAAAACTTCACTTTATTAGGAACATTTCTGCTCAGCAAAAACAGCTGACACCTGTACACATTGAAGCTTTTTTCCTTTGTGACTGCTGCATATATGAGATAGGATGAGTAGGCAAGCAGTTATCCCTCTCTCCCAAACAAAGAAGTAGATACCAATCACCACAGGTTACTTCCAGGCATGTTACCACGTTAATGATGTAAGCCATATGATCAAAACCACGGAATTGCAGGGGACGTTGCTTCAAGTGCACTGCACCGCCTTCACCTCCATTAAATGCAAGGTCGGACGTTTCAATTTCTCCATTGGAGCACTGCCAAGCACACAGGTCTAAAAACACAAGCTTGGACAAGTTGTGCACTGAAGAGGCAGGACATATTTGATGGGGTGGACAGGAATCCTTTAACAATAAAACAAAAAATTTAATAGCTTCCAGCGCTATTAAGTCCTGATTTGACTCCACTTTCACATGTGCATTACATTTATATTGGACTTAACGTTGGACTTTGGTTAATATATTTAAAAGCTTAAAAAACAAGTGGAATTTAAAACATTAATTGTTGATAATGGAATTGCAATGTTTGTATTAATTAAGCACAATAATCAAGGATTGTGTTAAAAATTCTCCTGTGACTTATTTTGTTGACTGTTACTTATTTGTTTTAGAAAAAACAATACTGGATCTATATGTTATTTGTTAGCATATGCATGTGTGAGAGTACAGTGAGCTTTGTGAATGCAGGAGCATACAGATGTCAGATCTCAGGACAGTTCCCTGAAGGGGGAGGGCTGATCTCATCTGCCTACAGTCAACAGGCCCTGTGCCTTAAACAAACAAACACACAGCTTAACCTGATATCAGTGATGGTCCTTCAGCAGCCCACTTTGCAGGAACAATCACTTCCAAAGCCCGCAGCCCAACACAATGGAGCCAAGAGGCTTTGGAATCACAGAATGAGAACAATGCAGCCTGCAGCACAATGACTGGTAATAAGCTCTTAATGATCTCACAGTCATGAACCCTTAGGCTGAGGGCGTGTGTGTTTGTGTGTGTGTGAGAGAGAGAAAGAGACATGAAACATCTCATTGTGGATATATGTGACATAAATGTACATGCCACTTGTGTGTCTCACCAGTTCATCTAGAAGAGCCTGCTTGCTCTTCCTCTTGGCCTGAAGCTGCCTCTGCTCCTCCTGTAGCACATCTAGCCTCCGTTGCTCATTGCCCTGCTGCTCCAGCAACAGCAGCTCCTCTAGCTCCTCCTGCTCTCGCGTCTGAGGAGCGCAAAAAAGTAATTGAGGAAGCTGAAAAAACTCACCTAACATAAATGACTACAATGGCAAATCACCAGAGGTCTGTGTGATGCCATATTCGTCCCATTGCTCACAGAGGAGCGGGAGCACTAGAAATGTAAGTCATGTGTGGGTAAGCACAGTTGGTACCTACAAGTTTAGCCTTATTCCTCTGGATGATATCTCGGTTGTCCCTCTGGTACTGCTCCATTCTCAGCTTGGTGTTCTCCACATCAATGTTGTTTGTCAGGTTATACACTGCATGGGGAAGACAAAACCAGTGTTAAGTAAATGAATATTTGTGGACAACTGGGTATATCAGTATAAATGTATTTCAGGAGATCCTTTCTGAAAATGTGAACATCCCTCTCTCTCTCTCTCTCTCTATGGGGGATCCACCTTTGATTGCATTGCTTAGACTAACTATGAACACTTTTGATTGGTGATACAATGTGTTGTTCAAACTAGTTCAGACAGTGTATACACTAGCCCTTAACCTCTCCGACCTTAGGCACTTCGGTTGGTCCATCATCAACATCAACATCAACATGCTGTTAAAATCCATGATACTATCATTTTCAAGTACAGCAAAAATCTCAAGCTTTTCCAACATAACATAGATGCTATGTTGATTATATTTCCATTTGATGGAATACTGCTGACTTTAAAACGGATTAAGAGATCAACATCTCTCAAAAAATACATTTTCAGGGGGTTGATACAGAAAACACACTTGTATGCAGTTGATAAACTGTAAAAACTAGAGGCCAACCGATATGCAATTGTTGGGGTGGATACTGATATAAGGGCATAAAAATTTCCAATATCAAAACATCGTCTGATATACTATAATTATTTTTTGCAATGATCCTTAAAATTAGGTAATCATACATTTGCAACAAAGATATTCAATAGAGGCAGAATATTTTAAAGATAAATAATAGATTTTTATTGTCTTAATGACAGCAGTGCACCAAAAAAGTAACCTTCACTTAAAATTTAATAATCAATCACCCAAAGTATCCTTTTCTGCATAGTTTTCTTTAAAACCAAAAATATTTGATATTGGCAGATATCAGCCAACAGATATATTAGTCGGGCTCTAGTCTTCTTCCTCTTTCGCCTTTAGCAAGCTTTTCTAGGAGTCGTCACAGCGAACCACCGTCCTCCATCTTTCCCTGTCCTCTGCATATTCTTCTGTCACACCAACTATCTGCATATTCTCTCACACCATTAATGAATTTTTTCTTTAGTCTTCCTCTTTGCCTCCTGCCTGGTAGCTCCATCTTGAGCATTCTTCTACCAATATATTCACTGTCCCTCCTCATCCACATGTCCAAACCATCTCAATGTGGCCTCTCTAACTTAATCGGGCTCTAGTAAAAATTTTTAAAAAATCAAAAAAAAAGTCAAGATTGCAAAAATTACACATCATTGGTGCAAATGTCAAGCATCACACCTATGATCAAGACTAGTGGAGATGATTACCGCAGTGTTCCGTAAAATGTGATTCGTCATCAGTGCATTATAGGAACTAATGCTTTTAATGACCATATGGTATTTTATTTGTTGCAGCAGCACAGATAGCCACTGGGAAAAAAATTGCATTTCTCTCATACATTTCCCATCTGTCTGATGACAAAAGTGAAGTTGCAACAATATTCTAAATATAGCAGACATAAGTGATATTGATTTTTTTATCTATTTATTTAATTTTTAATTAGGGCCTTTTTAGGGAGCTTTTTGCCGCCCATCCCCTGCAAAGTAGTACATTGCTCATCTTCTGTGAAGCTGCTCTGACTGCTTCTTCAAACTGGGGGCCGTACAGACTGCCAGTTGCGGTAGATAACCTAATACACGGGGCAAATATCCCATATGATGCGACTTCAATAAATCCAACTCATAACACGTGATAGCTGTTATCATTGCTGTGGCTGTGTATCTCTGTGTGTCCCCCCCCCACCCAACATTACACCCCTCTCTCTCACCGACTCACTGAATGCTTACTCTTGCACAATGGCGAACAAACAAAATACAGGAGCGCTATTAGCAAGATTTTAACTGTACCGGTACAGTAATTTTAGGCTATCCTTTCAATGTATTCATGGTAAAATTGCATGCTGGATTTTTAGTCAAGAAATGGTAGCACTTTACTAATGCCCATAAAACGCTTTGGTGCAATCACAGGAGGTGCATGGAGCCTCCATCAAGTCAGTGCTCTCACCTATATCCTCCACTTGCTCTAGGTAGTCATTATATTCTCTCAGGCTGGAGAAGTCAACATCTCTCTTGTTGTATCTGCGGTGAAAAAACAGAATTGATGATACAAATGGCAAAAATTATGAAAGAAAATATGCCCTGACATTAATAGCTTCCATTAAATCAACCATTTTATACTACCATGTCTGCATACTGCCTAATAGACACACATTAGATGTCAATTAAGGGGCTATTAAAGAACAGATTAGAGGGAGAGAGGGAAGGCAGGGAGGGGCAGAGAAGTAAAAACCTGGCAGTGAAAGAGCCTTCCCATTTGAGCCCCCCATGGGAGACCTATTGTCTACAAAACAAACAGTGTAATGAGAAAGACAAAGGTGGCTTAAGAAGTGGGAGGAGGCATGAGATGACACGTAAAAACTCACAGAGCAACACCCCACGCCCTCCTGGCCCCCCTCACTCACATCTTCAGCACCTTCTTACGGATCTCCACCTCCTTATCTACCGTTGGGTCTTCGAAGAGCTGCACGCGGAAATTGCTCTTCCTCAGGGGCGTGTCGCACTGCACGCAGAAACCCGAACCACGAACAAACAGCATGTCCACACAGTTCTCACATCTGGGTGAGGACACAACAAAACAGAAAATACCATCAAGATGAGTTAGATGATCACATTTGAACATGTGTGGCTGCATATAGCTGATGAAACACAATTTTCCTCATACTAAAGCAAATTTGTAATTCCATTTGTGTCTGTGAATTATTGTCAGTCACAGTGGGTGATAATTGGGGATATGGATATATCCTCTAAGTGCTTAAAGAGGGCTGGAATCATGAATGGAATGTCGAATAGGCTGCCTCCAACTCTTATACAAGAGGAAATTAGTATGACACTCCATCAGTGGAGTGTCTACACTGGAAAAACATTAGCTTTATTGTTATTTCAACAGACCTCAGTCATTCTGCAACGTTGCATAATATATGATAAAATCCAGAGCAGTAATTCACAGCGTAGACTATCATTATAAAAGCTGACGAAAGAAAGAGAGAATACATATGGAAAATTTCCGTGCTCTTAGTATTCTTTATGTTATTAGTAAATGTAAAATTTTTAATCTAAGGCTTTAATCTAAGTTAAGCATTTTTAAAAGGAATCAGATCATTGTAGCCACATGCAATTCCAATCTTTCTTCCATTTTCCCATAAACTTTCATTATTCCTGACACAGTGCCTAAATAAAATAAAGTTCCAATTACTACAAGACTAAACCACATTTTTAATACATTGGAAATGTAGACAGTTAATGATCAAAGTACTGTGACTCTTTCTAATGGGTACTGTCCAAGACAAAGTAGGCTACAGTGCAGCACAGTCGCAATGAGTTTTTCAGATGATCTTTAGTTATGAGCAGCCATGAATATTTTCAGTAAGAAAAAACAGCACACATTCCACACTCTGCAGTTAAATATTGGCAAATTTAAGGTAAAGCCCAGGTACACACAGGAAGGTTTACTTTATGCCTCACCACAACATGATTGCATGGCAACAAGTACACTTACCTGAAGGCACAACCCTGAGCTTAGGCATCAATCACACCTTTATGCAGGTAGGCGTTTACCCATCAGTCACACTCCAGTTAGAAGTGGACACTGAAGACAATGGGAATGTTCCTAAATCTCCCCCTGATGGGATGGAGAGCCAGGATAAACGTTTGCACAGCACACTCTTTTAATTAAGCCTTGAAGGACTGGAGCTTAATATCCAAAGGAATTCATCTTCCTGCTTGTGACCACCTTCACAAAAGTTGACATCTGGTTTCCAAATGCCCCAACCTGCTTTTGAGCACTGACCGTTTTCAAAATGTAGCAAAGCTGATAGCAAACGCCAGATTTTTCACCATGCATGTATGGTGTAGTCTGGTATGTAGAATTGTATGGTTGAGTAATTTCTTTACGAACTCAAGGCCTGTGATTTTGACACAGTCAGAGGGGGAAAGAGCCTATTAGAACAGTCCTGATGGAACCATCCTCAGACATTTTGCTTCATCAACAGAATTAAAACAAAAAAGCAGTTAAAGGAAAAAGTGCAGAGCCATGGAGTTTGATTGTTTATGTCTAACATCTCAGATATGGGTCAAACAAACCCAACTTGCCAAGTATGACGCCGAGCTTTCACAGCTATGTGTTGTAACAAACACATGTAACTTTGATGAAGCTTTGCTTGAGACCATCTTACAAGCGTGTCCGTTCAGCTTGGCTAAGATGAAGCTACAAAATAAAAATGAAAGCTTATGGGTGGACAGAAACATCTGTGTTGTCCAGTTGGTGCTTCAGAGCAGGGGGAGTCCCTGTTCAAGTGCACCCTGGAAAAGGCAGATGTTCACTGTGGCCCCAGGCTACAGAAGATGTATAGGCCTGGCCATATGGAGGTAGATGGAGGGATTCAGCTTGTTTCCACAGGCCCACAAAGAGCTCATTCATCAACAAGGGGCGAGGAGTGGGGCGTAGCTTGCCCCCTGTCCCACAAATGGACCACACAACAGAACACTCCAAAGGGGAAATCCTGTGTAGCAAAGAGGTGAGCGTCTAAGAGGGAGGGAGGAGACTATTAGAGTCGATTTTCCATTTTTGTCGTGAAATGTGTCTTCTCAGAGTGACAGCTTTCAAGTGTGTCTGTTGCAATTTGGAATCAAAGAGAGATTCTGAAAGCTATGCTTTATGCTTGGACATAATGAACACAAATTCAAAGTGAGCCAACAGATCTTTAGCAGCTTGCCATCTCTGTGTCCCCGGGCTGTTGTCGCTACTCCAGACTCCTCCCTCTCTCACCTGTCCTGCTCATAGCTCCAGGCTCATATCTTTCCCATCTGCAGCTGTCAGCAGGTCAAAGACGGGGGTGGTAAGAAGAGGGTAAACAGGGTCCTGGCTCAGCAAAGAGGCCCACCCCTTAGTGACATTGCCTGCATCTTTTGCTTGAACAGGGAAAGGCAAGAACAAAGTAGCACTATAAACAGACAAGAGCTGGATCCACTTGTTTCTGCCACAAAACTCATGATGTCCATAGAGAAATGGCAAAGTTCCGGCAGAGCAGAGTTGGCTTAATATCAGATTTAAACCTGCTATGACGCTCTGTTCCGTGGCTTACAGCACCTTCAACAGCACAGTCAAAAAATGTTGAGGCCCGGGTGTATGCTTGCTTACACAGGAAGCCAGCATAGGCTTGAGTGTATTAAAAAATACAGCTTTGATTTGGGGTGCTTTGTTGAAAACCAAAAAGGGGCAGAGACACCAGTTCCCCAGTTTCAATTTCAAAATAAAAACAGAACTGAAAAGCATAAAAATAATGTAGAGAACTGTACATTGAAACTGTACAGTCAGAAATGAAAGCCAATAGAACAGAAGGTGAGCCTGAGGTACAGCTGACGTTAGGCTCACTACTGGCAGTAAAGGCACCACAATGTAACCATGCTAATTGGTTTGTTTGCCCCATGGAATGTGCCATTGACTACTCTCTTTTAGACAAATTTCAAGATTTTGGGACAACTGCTTTCAGCATTCTTAACCAGACTTAAAAGACAGGAATGATGCTAAACTCATGTGCATCCTAAATTTAAAAGCTAAAGCTAGGAGAATTAGACTAGAAACAGGAGCAAACAGCTAACATAGTTCAAAAATGAAATAGATATGTTGTTATACATGTATATTAAATTGCGTTTTTTATTAATCTATAGCGCAATGGAAATGGAAAAACAACAAGTTAAGGTCTTACAGGGGGGGTTTGTAACCTTTGGTCAAAGCCTGGCTAGCTGTTTCCCTGTTCCCCCCATGTGTATTTCTCCAATTCCCCAATGCGTATGGAGAATATAAACACTTTTTAATCATAGCACCTGAATACCTGAAGGGAAAAAAAATCTCAACCAACTACCATACATCAACCTAGAAACCCAAACACCAGGTACAGGAAACTAGCTTCTATTTATGAGGTGTGTCTCCATCAGTCTCACTAAAGAGGGTGGAGGTGAACCCCTCTAATCCCCACCATATGCCGAAGCTACTATCCTGCCTGTGCCCAGTGTCAAATGGCAAAGGACATGGGCCCTGTGCCATTGTGCAAATGTAATAAATAACACTCATCAAATGCCCCTGGTGACAGGGTACAAAATGTGCTGTGGGGGCGTTTAAATATAGATATATGCTAGTGGTGGAAAAGCTCAATACTGCATTGCATCGGAAGGGCAGAAGGCTTGGTCAGCACAGAGTGAAATAGCTGTTCATGTGGGCCCAGTTAGAGACGGGCTAACAGTTATTCAAACAAATGAACCAGTGTAGCAAATCCAACCAGGATTTGGAGCTTTTATTAATTTTAGCACTGATTATGTTCATGCCAACTTACTCAAATATTCCCTATTCAAAAAAATTGAGAAATTGTGGGTTTGCAGGAGCCAAGGAGACAACTTTAAATACAAACTTGTAGTATCTATTTGTTAATCATTGTAAAATAAAGAAATGTAACAAGTACTCACAATGGCCTGGATCCATTACTATATATGACTGAATAGATTTTCAAAAAGAGACTGTCAATTAATTTCCCATTAACTTGTGATGTATGGCTTCAGTACAGCTCACATTCAACAGGAAACACTCAAATCAACTACTTTCAACAGACAGGGTCATTGGTATTTACTTCCAGGAGGGTTAAAAGTGATGGTTGTATGGTGGTATTTGTATGATACTTTGTTTTATAAATATGCAAAAAAGTTAAATCGACAGATTCTTGTCTGGGACATTTCTGCCAACATTAAAAATTACAGTAAAATTACATTAAAAACAGTAACTAATAATGAAACAATTACTTAAGTTTCAGTAAGGGTCTGCACTTTGGATGTCTCGTTGCAACAAAATGCCAAATGACACCAGTGACTAAAACACTAAAACAGTTTGAGAGAAAAGCAGTTTCCAAGTGGTGCATTAATTCACCATCGCACGGGCTCTGAGGAACAAATTCAAGGTGACCCTGGGCTAGGTCATCTCTCCAAATTGCTTCATTGCAGAATCATTTTAATTTTCTATTTGTATACCTGCATCCAGACACAGGCAGTGAGTTATGAGCTCACTGAGGTGATGACAAAGCACAGTCACTTCCTGATGGTACGGTCAATAAACAGGCAGGGTCAAAGAAGATGCCCTCTTCATGCTACCTCTGTGACTTTTTGATGCTCTTCATTTAAATGAACACGTTTTTTAAAGAGATGACAAGGTGAAATATTGGAAAAATGCACCACAAACATGTTTTTCTGAGTGCTGACTCGAGGGTGACGCACAATCAAAACTGAAGCATATTAAACTAGTGCCAGTACAATTAGCTTATTAAGCAATAAGAATACAATAGTTCCATTTGTGATTACAAAAATCATTGCTGGGGTCTTTTTTCTAATCATAAAAACATATATTTGCTGGTTACATTTTAATAACTCACATTTCCTGTTTTACATTATTTTAAATTATTTTTTGAGAAGAGATTATTTCTTGAAATCTTTTTTTTTTCTTTTTAGCAAAAAACAAGATTAATACTAGGTTTATACCATAGAGATATGAGCTTCACAGGTTCTGAGATGGTTAAATGTAGGAAGGAAGAAAGAACACATCATTAGATTAGGTCAGACTTCCTTTTGCAGTTAGGGAGTGATGTCTCTCTCTCTGCTTAAGTAAGATCAATAGGAAACAGTTTTTGAGACATCCTGATCAGCCTATCAAAAAACTGAGGAAATGTAGTGCTTTAATTGTGCACTGCAGTCATTGTGTAGCATTAACTGTACTTATTTCTTGAAGATAACTGTTTAACACCTGTGTTAAAAAATTATGTGGTATGTATTATGTAATTTACACAAAGGGTGCACCCCTCATCATCACTCCTCTGCCATCCTAAATCATTCATAGTCTCCATGAAATGTCCAAGGACTGAGCACCCCTCCGGTGCAAGCATTGAGCAGCTATTTCAGTTTGTCGATGTATTTCGTATCTCTACCTGTTAAATAAACCAAAAAAAAAAAAAAAAAAAAAAAATCAACAAAGTGGGTCTGTTTGATTGAGATGCCAGGATCTGCTCGGTCATTTTTTAAAGGACACATAAAGACACTGGAGCTAACTGTCTGGCATGCTAACAAAGGCTTAAAAGTTGGCAGTCAGCACTGTCAAACCTGATTAAACGTTACAAACACACAGAGAAACCCTTAGAAACGACATCAACTCAGTATTAATATTATATTGGCAATGAAAATGTTGGGTTGTCAAGTCAAATTATTTAATATTCTTATATACTTGTGATGTCTGTTAGCTAAGAAGCTGATGAAGCTTAAAAAACACCTTTTGTCTGTTAAGATTTAAGATATCCCACAACTGGAAACCGTATTAAATAAGACATAGCCGCCTAATGTAGGGGTTTATTGTACAGGTATTGGCGTAGGCTGTAGCAGAAACGTCTTGAAGCTGGAGGAAATATGCTTCACTCTGCTGTTTGGGAGCCGTCGGATGCGAACACTCACAGCGTGTGACCGCAGACGTTCACCATCAGCTTCAGCGACGGATTCCTGTATTTGGTCGTCTTGCATCTCGGACAGCCCTGGTCGTCCATTTCTGCGTGTGCGACACGGAATGAGACGCCTGCGAAAATATGTCAACAAACTAGCTACTGTCCTCTCACTTCCAGGCAGCGAACCACCGCGTCACACAGAATGCGCTCCGGCGGGAAACGGCACTAATAGGAGTAGTTCCTACTTGATGACGGCCTCTACAGCAGTGGTGGGAGCCCGGTGCTGGGGTGCAAGCGCACCCAAGGGTCCCTGAGAAGTCCCAGGTGGTCCGAGCTAAGAAGGAAAAAAAAAAAAACCGAGTTGTGTAGTTTCACTCATCCACACAAATGTTTTTTTTTTAAAGAAAGTGTTCAGGAAAGGCAGTTTTGATTGTAGGTTTAACTCCTCTGCGCAGTATAGATCAGTCCCATATATTCCAGGATCTAATGTAAACCTGAACTGAAACGTAATTAAAACCAAGACATCCCCCCCAGATGTTCTTTCCTGGTACCTCTGACGTCATATATTCACATATGGGTTAAATCTGTAACTGTTAGGGGGGAATGATTCAAGAAAGATGGATATATCATGTGGTTGATGATCTTAAATCAACGATGTATGATGACAGAAAAGCTGTATTGTAATAATAAAATGACAAAACATTTAGCCCTAGCTTCAGGACAGATTAGTACAGATGAAAGTCGTTTTAATTGCCGTAGTTGTATTTTCATTGCCATTATCTGTGATATCAATTAATGGTCTATATGTATTTAGAATGTAAGTGATTGATATGTCAAAAAAGTGATCCAATACGTTAAACCCAGTGACTGATTGTTGTTGCAAGAAACGAAAAATGACGGATGACTCAGCTTTCAAGTCAGTTTTTAAATGTAGACAAGGAGACAGTCTAAATTTGCATTGCCGGTGTGATATTGCTCTTTATTTAATATTGCTTCGATCTAAAACTTGCTTATTGAGATCATTGCGGTACATGTGCTGATTGTGACTTGGTCCAATGTTTGAGAGGCTGTCGAATTGAAAATATTCACCCCTTAATTCAATCAAAGTTAGCATGTCGAACTCTTATAAACCTGCACTAAAAGTTAAAAAGGTTCTGTAAATTAAAATGATCTTTAAAATGATTGTTATCAGGAGTTGGATTTAATAACGAGGTGATTTTTCAGTACATCAATAATAAAAACTGAAAATAGAGTTTAAATTGAATAGATGTTAAAATGGCCAACATGTATGTCAGATTTCCTGGCGTGTTTCGTGAGCTCGTTTTAAATAGTGACATAATATTTTTGAGTGGGTGAACGAGAGAGATCGAGGATGATTCTCCTCGTTTTTTCACGTCTGGGAATAATTGTGTTTCCACAATAATGCTAAGTCAGCTCCTGAGAATACAGAACAGTGGG
Organism: Mola mola; assembly: GCA_001698575.1. Lineage (NCBI taxonomy): Eukaryota > Metazoa > Chordata > Actinopteri > Tetraodontiformes > Molidae > Mola > Mola mola. Next base: position 5,146,474 of record KV751346.1, read on the forward strand.
ATATCCCATTCCCACGGTGCCAAAAGCACTCACCTTGCACAGGTGAGCTGCGGGACTATACTGTAGGTTGAGTGACTGACAGTTGAAAACCAAACATTCGGGTCTGGATTCCGCTTGCTCCTCCCTTCTGGGCCCCACGGCGGCCAATGGCGCGGCTCTCCTGCAGATAGACCCAGTGTGTCTGCTGCTTGCTCCAGTCCCCGCAGAGTAAAAGTCACGTTGGGAGGAAGAAGGGAGTGAGATATCTACTTACAGCTGCTGTCAGATATCCGATCGCATTCGCATGGCGAGGAGGTAACCTGATCGAGCTGGGAGGAGTGACTTTACCAGGGAAGGCTCGAACAAAAAAAAAAAAAAAAAAAAAAAAAAAAAAAAAAAAAAAAAAAAAAATGTCTTCTTCTTCTGCCGGAGAAGTCACAACAGCGAATGACATCAAGAGGGAAAATGTGAAGGAGGTGGATAGGCGGGAGAGCATCAAGCTTGTGGCGCTGGACGCGGCGGAGTTGTCCATGGAGCGCGCAACTGGCAGCACTGACGCGGTGCGCGCGGAGCTGTTGGTGAGCGCCGCTTCCTCTCTGGCTTTCTCCCCGGAGCAAGTGGCTTGTGTCTGCGAGGCGCTGCAGCAAGGCGGCAATGTGGACCGGTTAGCCAGGTTCCTGTGGTCCCTGCCGCAGAGTGACCTGCTACGCGGCAACGAAAGCATCCTGAAAGCCCAAGCCCTCGTTGCCTTCCACCAGGCACGCTATCAGGAGCTGTACAGTATTCTGGAGAACCACAGTTTCAGTCCGTCCAACCACACCTTTCTGCAAGAGCTGTGGTACAAGGCTCGCTACACCGAGGCGGAGAAGGCGCGGGGGAGACCCCTGGGCGCAGTGGACAAGTACCGGATCCGGAGGAAGTATCCTCTCCCCAGGACTATCTGGGACGGCGAGGAGACGGTGTATTGTTTCAAGGAGCGATCGAGAAACGCGCTAAAGGATCTGTACAATCAGAATAGGTACCCGTCGCCCGCCGAGAAAAGAAATCTCGCCAAGATTACCGGACTCTCCTTGACGCAGGTCAGCAACTGGTTCAAAAACAGGAGACAGAGAGACAGAAACCCATCCGAGGCACAATCGAAAAGGTGAGGCGATAAAAGGAGCGAGCCCAAAATCGTTTCAATCACAGAAGTCTTAATACCGTCAAATATTTTTCCGAGTTCACTGTGCGTAAAGGGCACATTAAAATAGACCCAGGCTAATTTTAACAAGGTATTTGAAACCTTTTTTTTTTTTTTTTTCAAAGAATGGCGCCTGCTGTTCATAACCATTTAGAATCAAGCCAGTGACTGACAATAGTCTACTCAGTGTATCATTTCCCGTCGTGCTCAAGACCTCTCAGCGTAACTCTTCCAATGCAGGTAGTTGTGAAACCAAAAAGTACGCGTAAAAGGGTTTGGAGCACGCCTTTAATGTTTTGAAATATGAAGCGGTTGCCATTCAGATCCCATTTCAAGCGTGTTGGAGCTAAGGGGCATGGAAATCATAAGCAACCAAGCAACATAGGAACTTTTTCCAAAGCCTTGGCGGTCATACATGAGGAGTTGGTGACTTTGATGAGACAATAAACAAGGTGACCTAAAGAGTCACGCTAATTTCTTGTTTTCTACCCTTCTAGCGTGTGCTCGCGTGTGCTTCTGTGTGTGTGTGTGTGCGCGCGCGAACAGACACTCGCTCGCCCGGCACATAAATCATTATTATCACCATATCCACCCCCCATTCTCCCGCACCAAACATGGACCTCAGAGCCTCCGTCAGCTCCTGCGTTTCATTTCATAATCCTCCACACAAACAGACACAAGTGTGGTCTCTTTCATGTTCCTCTCAGTGAACAAAGCTGACGCGCACCTGGTGGAGGTCAACCCTCTCTCTCCCCCCCTCTCTCTCTCTCTCTCTCTCTCTCTCTCTCTCTCTTACGCACACACCCGCACACACTTATAAGTGACTACTAAAATTATTCCGAACCAACAATTTAAGATTTACGACATGTTGTTACTTTGAATTTGTGATCATTTTTAGCAACTTTC
>KV751346.1:5179181-5191260 GCA_001698575.1 Mola mola
AGTGATCCAAAAAAAAAAAAAAAAAAATTAAGATTAAAACCGTAACATTTCTTGATCAACAATTATTTTTTATTAAGTTATCTTTACGGTTTTTTGTTTTTTTTTGTTGTTTTTTTTCCTTTTACTGAAACACATTTCCACTAAAGCGCGCATGCTCAACAGGTTCACCTGTGTACAAGGTAAGTATTAAAAACACCAAGCAAATGAATATGAAATTCGAAGAGACAGAGCAGATCATTTTAAATAGGCAAATAAACATTATTTATAAAACTTTGAAAGTAAAAATAGCACAGTTCTTTTTCAACATGAAATACCCACAGAACAGCAGGTTAGGCGCTCATCCCTTTTTTTTGAATGCTTCTTTTTTTTTTTTTTTTTTAAACACTTTTCATCCCGTTGGTTTATTAGTCCTTCAAACACATTTCGTCCGTATTAAGTTCAGTTATCCACGCGTGGGTAAAAATGCAAACAAACCAACCAAAAAAGTAGGCCTAAAAGGACACGGACAGGCAGTCCGCCGCAGATCACAGCTCCCCGCGTGTTTTGGCACCCGTCAATCGCAGTTTGTGTGTGTGTTGTGGAACTCAACGCAGGCACTGTGACTTCTTTTATTAGACTGTCTCTCAGTTGCATCCCCCTTTTTTTTTTTTCTTTTTTTTTTTCCAAATTCCCCACGCTCGACGTGCCCGTCAGATGTCACATTCACTGTCGCTGGAGGTGATGGAGATGGCCGAGGCGGCCGCCTTGCTGGACAGACTGGCCTCCGGACTGGACGAGTTCCCCAGACGGTCCACGGTGCCGTCCTCGTCCGCCAAGGAGCGAACCGAGCCGCCCGACAGGACCTGCTGCTGGAGTCTGTAGAAGACACGGAGAAACAGGGCAACGTGAGACGAGTGTACAGAATAATAACACTAAATACCAAACACATTTTGTGGGAAAAATGAAAGCTATTATTCTGCCGATGATATAAATTTTTACTACATTTTCTATATTTCTTTTTAATAAATATCAAAAGGAAACCTGAAATAAAATGACACAAGGGGTTGTTGTTTTCCCACTTTCATTTCTATAAAATGCACTATATGAAATTGTTGTGAAAAAAAATGGATTCATCTTTTCTTTTTTTTTTAAACGGCCATTTTTGTGGCGTACATGGTGAAAAACAATTCTTCTAAAACACAAAGCACTGTTAGGGGAGATTTTATTGTAGTCCTAATTGCAGCATAAGAGACTATAGAAATATAGAGGATCAATTGTGCAGAGCTCACTAATTCAGTCAATGTTTTTTCTGTATATAACATGATCTTTGCAAACAGCACTGTGACGTCGACCCACACTGTAATAATAGGCCTCCAACAAATTGAAATAGAAAAAAAACCCATCATATTATCCATTTAAGAGAATGGATTATTATCATTTAAGGCGCACTGCAACTGAGGTCTAACTAACAATACAATGTTTTACACGTAAATGTCACTTGGAAATAAACGTGGTATATTTTTTTTAAACCCAAATCAATTAGAAAATATGTCAAATGGACACAATAAGCAACATTCTTTGCAACAACAACAACAAAAAAAAATCCCCATGATTACATGGTGACATACCGAATCAGAATGTAATAATATATAAAGGGAGATTGTGTCAGAATGTCTCCAGCCAGCGTGGGTTACTGTTTGTTTTGCTATTAATCACTATGAGACTGTTGGACGCGATGCATCGAGCCGGGATGCCACTATACGTCCAGAGAATTTTGTTTTGGGAGTATTAGGAGCAGAAACCCTGAAAGGATGCACGCTGCTCACCTATTCTTCGCGGCCGCTGCTCTGTCTCTTTGTCTGCGGTTTTTGAACCAGTTTCCTACTTGTGTGGGTGTAAGTCCTGTAGCCTGTGCAAGCTCCCTCTTTTTACTGGGATTCGGATATGGATCCTGCAAATACCATTCTCGTAACAAGTGCCGGGTCCTCTCCTTGAAGCAATGGGTTTTCTGCTCTCCATCCCAGATGGTTCTGGGGAGCGGAAACTTCTTCCGCACCCTGTATTTGTCCACCGGCCCCAGCGGGCGCCCTCGCAGCTTCTCGGCCTCCCGGTAATGCGCCTCGAGCCACAGCGCCTGCAGCTTCGTGTGCGACTCTTTGGTGAACTTGTGGTTCTCCAGGATGTGGTAAAGTTCGCGGAAATTGCCGGTGTGGAAGGCGACGACGGCCCGTGCCCTCAGCACCGACTCGTTCTTGTTGAGGACCTCGCAGGCCGCTGGCGCGACGGGCAGCGACCAGAGGAAGCGGCCGAGCCGCTCGACGTCCCCGCTCTCCTCCAGAGTCTCGCAGACCCCGGCGACCTGCTGGGGGCTGAAATTCAAGATGGGCAGCTGAAACATGGAGGCTTCTCCCGGCTTTCCCCTCTCCCCCTCCTGTCTCCTCTCTCTCTCTCTCCTCCGCGTCGACTCCTGCGCTGCGGTTTTTCCCCGGCGCGCCGAGGCAGTCCGAGACCCCCCCAAAAAAACCAGGCAATCCCAAAGTTACCGAGCCAATCGTCTGACCAGCCGTGAAAACGCAAACACCCAACGCCGCGGAGGAGGAACGATGATGCGTGGGGGCCGGCTACCGCATCCTCGGGCTGGCCAAACTTGGCCGGCAAAGGACTGAAGGCGCAAGATAATCAAACGCCGGAGACGCGATGTGGCAATTTTTCAAGGTATGCTGGGATTGAAAGTCGAAAGAATTAAAGCCGGAGCCGAGATGTATTTTTTAAGGGGGAGAAAAAGACAGTCGAGCCCCCACTGATGATTTCCTATTGGACTTGGCAGATTGGCTGCTCGGTTGCCATGGATGCACGTCAATCACTGTCAAGTTCGGCCAATCAGGCGGAAAGGAGAGCACCTCGGCACCTCCCTCCTAAAGAGAAAAAAAATAATAATATAAACATTTTGACCTTTTTGCTGCGGTCTTCGAACGTTTAGCCGCCCCGCCGTGCTTCCCAAACACCCCGCGCCTTTGTGCGGCGGGAGGTTTTAAAGAAAGACTCATCAGTCCATATTGTGAAGTGCCAAAGCAGCCGCACACGATCAGCTCAGTCTCCCTGTAGAGCTCTTGAAACTGGCTTTCCACACCAGAATCACATCGTATTCTGTAACGCACCGAAGGGAGGGGGGTATGGTTGAATTATATTACTACGCATATTTACCCAATATTAGCCTTATTCTTGGCATAGTTCATACTAAATTGTGTTTTTAGTGATCGCACTTAAGATATAGACTTTGGCCACCTCGCACTGTTTCTAATCTCAACGGCTTGTACAATTTTGGGGTATATTCCCTCTATTTTTAGAATCTAATTCGCTATATATTATATAGTTATCTTATAGTTCGTTGTGGTGAATTATTTAATTTCTAATACATACCCCGTGTGGGCCTATATTCCCATGTTTAGTTGTAGAAATGATTAAATTTAAAAAAAAAAGTGTCCTTCATTTCAACAGGACCGTGAGACCGCAGCCAACTCAGTCTCGCAACCTTGAACAGAGTTTCCAGCGTTTTTCAATCTCTCAAAGGTGACAATCTATCCGACATAATAAAACCCTATCGGAGCTTAAGTTAGGACGATGCATGCTCTTTTCACGCAGGGCTCGAAGAAATGCTCTTTTTTTTGGGAGGGGGGGGACAAAGGCTAATTGATCGCGGTCACATCGTGCGGGCTTGTCTGCGCACACGGGCTCGTATCACAGCTGCACCAGGCCGCCTGCAGCCTCCATCCACACTCCGAGGTTTGCAGCAGGACAGGAACGGTATATTTGTGTATGCAGGATTACCGTGACCCTGCCAGGCGACTCGGCTTTAGTATCACACACACTCCGTTTTGTGCACGGGCTGATTTAGTAAATAAGAGGGCGGATAGATAGCGCAGATGGTTTGAAGTGTCGGGTCAGATTATTTCATGGCTGGATACAGTAGTAAAGTTCATTCTGACGGAAAAGCCTGATATTATTTTCATTAGTCCAGACCCGAGCTCACATTTACTACTCGAACTGTGCTGGTGTGGATGGATCCCTCCCTCACGGTCCGCTCCTCATACCTGGAGCACGCACGCACGCACACACGCACACACACGCTCGAGCTGAATCCCCTGCGGGCTCTTTTTGCATGAATTATAGACTCTTGATGCAGGGTTATGAAACGCCTTCTGCACAGGAAGCTGTTCATTCTCTTGCTGCTTTACTAGACGCTCCATCATCCGTGCATATTCGAAAAAAAAAAAAAAAAAGAAAAATAATCGAGACTGTGCATATCATCTCTCAGTGTTGATGGGGATTTAGCAGAAAAAAAGGCCTGATGTGATACCAAAAAAACCCGGTAGCTTTAACTTCATGAAATTCATGAGCATGAACACATCAATATGAGTCTATGCAAAGGGCTCGCCGATCATTCACCCGTATTATTACGCCAACTGGTAAATATTTGTAAATAAAGGATACGAGTCGTCGGACGCAGCAGTGGAAGTAAATTGCGAGGAGCGACTGACAAGGTGCGGGTCTGAAATATTTAGCTTCCTTTAAATATTTCATCGGGGCTTCTTCGCCCCAACCTAAATTTACAAGGACTGCAGTTCTTCTTCTAGGAAGCGCGCATCAATAAAATATAGCGGAGTTTCTGATCTCTTAAACGAGGGGCAGGAAATAACAGTCGCAGACTATGCTTTGTAAGCAACACGTCTGGGTTAGAGACACTGTTGAAACATTTATAGGGTGGAAAAAAAGGAAGGCCTGGATTCTCCTTCCTCCTCCCGGTGTGTTTATAAACAGGTGGCTGTGTTTCCACACTGCAGGAAGACCTCGCTCTCGCTATTGGCCCCTTTTTTTGTGTTTACTCGAGCTATTATTTAAATTGCTCGCATATCCCTCCTCATATTTATTTGGGTATCTAACGACGACCCCCTTCCTTATCAAACTAGACATATTTGACGTCATGTGACGCGCGCTGCGCGTCAGCCGCAGCGGTATGAGCTCGCCTGTATCCGGGTCCAGGCCTATGTCACTGTGTCAGGGGATAGTAGGCCTCCTGACACCAATATCTCCGCGCGTTCAGCACCGCGACACAGTGGTTCTCATTCAATCATCCCCTTTTCCCCCCTTTTCTCGCTTTCTTTCATGGTTTCCAGAGCATCCCTGCAGGCAGGACACCAAACAGATTTTAATGCTGTTGCAGGTTGTCGCTATTAGACCTGCGATTTAACAAAAAAAATAAAAAAATATGCCCGTACTTCTACTATTAAATTGCAGCCAGTTGTGTAGATTTCTATATACACACACACATATATATAGAATACTTAAATGCATAAGTTTGGAAATCAGGTGGACATGATTTAAAAATGACAGAGTGTGGACAAAATAACAAGAATATTTGGGAGTAGCAACCCAGAACAAAAATTTAATTCAACACATCTCTGACAGAAACAGGTATACTAATTTACAGGATTGTTGAGTTACAGTCCTTGTTGGTTGTTTTTTTTTTCTTATTTTGTTCTCAAACATTAAAAAAATTATAGCAAAAACAAATAAATATAATTAGAAATGATAATAATAACTGCAAGGAGCCTGTAACATGTACAAAAATAGTCAATGTCAATGGTGTAAAAAAAAAAAAAAAAAAGTAAATGGTGTAACTGCTGGCTGATTTTTCATCATGTAAAGAATAAAAGCTTGACTCAAAGTAAGACCTCAACAGTCAGCTTGTATTTTCATGGTCAGGAATTAACGTTAAGCCTCAAAATATTTTACTCTCATTTGAAAGCTATAACATTACATTCACATTTATTATGGCCAAATAGGTTAACTACAGAAACTGTAAGGAATAATGAAGGTACAGTAGCACTTCATGGACACATTCAGCAGCTTATGTAGTTGCTGTTATGCAGGTCCTTCACTGTGCTCAACATTTTGAGATTAGTGCCAAAGAGAAAAAGCTTGAAACACATTCAGTGTCTACAGGCACCGCAAGGTGAAGAGGGGACTGATACAGTCGGCGCAGAGGTGTGCTGCACCGCCACCGTGTGCAATAAGAAAAGCGTACTTTTATTTCACGTCATCATTAACATGTAGCTGGGTCATAGATTGCCCGGGGCAGAGGGAGGAAAGGAGTGGGGAATAGTTACATGTGAACTGGCTGGAAATGACCCAGATTCCCCGCGATCACTGGAGCAGACGAGACGCTACATGAGCCTGTCACCAACATCCTGCCACTATCCCATACAGACCGAGAGTACCTTTCTGTCTCCATCTGCTCTGCCCGCCCCTGCTCTTCTTCAAACTCAGGAGAAAAGCTACAACAACTATCGGAAATTAATCGCCATCTATTTTGATGATCTAAAGGTATTTTTTTTTTTAGTTCTTTGACCCTAAATAAGTCAATTATATCCATAATGAAAATAATTATAAGTTGCAGCCCCACAAATAAGCTCAGAGATGTATGCAAATATGCATAGAGGTGGGCCAAAGAGGGTTCACACCAAAATATAGCTGTTAAATTTCAAACTATGTCTTAAACTAACGGCACCTTAATGTTAACCTGCTTTGTTACTGTAAACTGTCTCAGATCTGTCTGTGCAGAAGCACTTAAACAGCTTCTTGTCAAAGCAGCCAGTGATATAAACAGTGCTAAATAATGCTAATGTATGCCATTAGTCGCCTTAGGCAGGTAGACAAAAATGGAGGATGTTAATATTACTCTTTGTTTACAGACTGCCTGCTTAACTTCAGCATTCTGTTGACTTCTCTCTGCATGACAGACTGTTTTAACTTAAGAGTAAGCTGCCGCTGCACCAGGATTAACTTTCTAATTAAGATATCATGTCAGCAACACTCCCCATAACCTCTGAATTACCCGGATGTATTTAAAGGCCAGGCTCACGCAGTCATACTTAAAGAGAAGTCACATCGCTTGTGTGTTGTCTTGTGGCTCCACGGCGACAGGAGGGTTATGCCAAAGCTCTCTGAGAGTTGTTTTGAGACCCATTTGCCCTCAGGGCAGCACTAACTCTCGACGTTGTGTTTAATCTGCGGATTTGCGGTAACAGAGAAGACTTCTTATCCACTGACCCATTGGCCCCTAGTGCATATAATCCAGCGGCACTCACTCACATAGCCCTGCTGACATGGATAGAGGCAAACCAATACACTGCTGCAGTCAGTGAGAGGGCACACACACACACACACACCCATACATGCATAACTAACCCTGCAGTGACACACATACTCCTCCCCCCCAAGCTTTTGTTTCACAGGGCATATACATACCTCACCACTATGCCACTGTTATTATAATCGGTGCACATGATATTTGACCTTATGTCCACTAAGCCAATTCACACTAGCATGGAGATGGGACGATCTGATTCCATAATGCCCATCTCACAACTGAGAGTGGCAGCAGTGTTGAATATTTATACTCAAGAGTATGTGTTCAACACTGCTTATGAAAGGAGTTTCTGCAGTGCTCATACATATTACAACAGGCTCCATCCATGGCCTGTGAATTTAACGTCATTGAATTCCGCTATTATAAGGTGGCATAAAAGTGAGATCCTATATTGAAGGTTTCTACAGAATTGTCAGGTTTTTATCCACCCCACTGGCATAAACAATGCAGTGAGAGTAAGCCTCAAATCTTTGGCAAAAAGCCATTAGGAATACCTTGAAACCTACCCTTGTTTTTCTTGTTTGTTTTTTTGAAAACACATTTACGGAGCATGTTATAGAGTGCATGCAATTATTACATCCAGTCCACTCTTGAATGCAGTCAATTTCTAGCCAGATAAAGGGCTAAATGAAACTAGGTAGAGTGCATGCTGTGCACAGCTCCAGCTCTATATTACCTGTGCTTATCAGTGTTGGTGTAAGGGCTAGAGCAACAGCGATAAGTAATTGCAAACGAACAAACGCGTGCATCGCCTATAGCACTTGCACAAAAAAAATTGAATGTGTTCGAAGTAGCGTTTGGCTGGTAGCGCTAAAATGCCAATCGGGTAATTACAATACGGCAAATACCCCATTCACACACAGTCACATACAGTGTGCTTTAAACTGAATTTGAGCACAGAAGTAAGTGATTTTTCCATGCATGTAACATACATGAAATTAGCATTCAGTGGCAATTTTGTTTTCAGTCACTGTCCTGGTTACACTGAACTATGTGTGCAAAGGTGCAAAATCTGTGTTTTGTAAGTCACAACAATGGTTAAAACTGAGCCGTTTACAAGAAAGACATTTAACAGTGAAAAACAAACAAAAAACACTGGCAGATGCAGCTACAGAAACAATTGCGAAAACAAGATGATAAATGCTTGTTTTTTAAAAAAATTTTCTGGAGCTGCCCAAATACCATTTTATGAAAAAAAACAACAAAACAACATTACAATACATTGGACATGCAATAGAAAAGGGCAAAGACACCATTACTATCAGCATAAAAACTTACAAACAAGCCTTGATGAATGGTTTCCCAATTGTTCTGCCTTTGTGACTTCAAAAAAGAGGTTTATTTTGCTTTTCAGTGTGTTGATTCCGACCTGATTTATCGTCTCCTTTCCCTTCACTTTTTCTCACTGGGGGGGACGGTGGTCACCCGTAGAGGATTTTAGGCTACAGAAAAGCAACAATCTAAAGGAAACATAAAAATATATAGCAGGCAAGTCCTGTTCATGTCAGAGGATCTTGACGACACCCAAAGGTGACAGGAGTCAAAACTCATCATGGTCAGAAGGTCCTCTGGCGCCGGGAAGCTACATGATGCGTGAGTCAGGGCACAGGTCACAACGCCACAGCCATGTTGCCTGTGCCTCACCTCCACTTCACATTGTCTAAGAGCCTCCACGCCTCAGAGTCAAACACACACACACACACACAGATGGCTGTCAATAAATGTCTCTTCTAGCAACAGACTTTGCTCTTTTGTCTGCACTATCACAGCTTTTTCAACAGTGACCTTTACACACAGTCTTTTTAGGATGTGCAATTTAATGTGTTGTATGTGAGTAGAAAATAAGCCTGTACGACAAAAACAGCAGAAAATGTTTCTTGTGCTGCATGGCGTGCTCGATTAAATTCCCATATTTATTTTTATATATCCCCCTACGAATGATCTATGTGTTTTCAGGCAAATTGACAAGGGGGGGGGGGTTAAAAAAAGAAGACTGAACTGTCTCCATTCGCTCGGGGCCATGATTCATGCCGAGCCACGTAGTGCAGTGACTTCACCCTGAACTCAGAATTACTTTATCGTAAATGGTACACTCATCACATATTACACTCTCCTATACTGCAGGAATCAAAAAGGCTCCGTTAACGGCATTAGTTTCTATAAAACGCGTTTGTTTCCTTGATATAGTGTTTCACTAGTGCCGAACACAGATAAGCAGCCGTCTGTGAGCTACGGCAAGGCTTACCCAGAGAATAAGCCTCTTTGTACAATGCAGTGCAATTACATTAAGTGACTATTCAAAACTGAGATATTTTCATTGGCTAAGGTTGTTTTTTTGTTTTTAAAATCACTGAGCATGTGCATTTTTCTAATGAAATGTAGATAAAAAGAATAAATAAAACACAGTTAAAGAAATATTTGGTCTGCATGGGTTATCCCTTGGCCCTTTATCAGATCGAATCTTCAATGTAATACTCAAAATGCAAATGGAGCACCCACTCAGCATTTAGGCGCTGTTTCCACCACAATGGGCACAAGCCAGAGATATCCTGGATTTCCAGACTCTTAAAGTCTGTCAGCTGTGCTTTATTGATGGCTTATGTCAAATGCCATTCTGACAGAGCTCGTTAGGATGAAGGGAGTCGTCTAGGTAGAGGCAGGAGAAGGCAGAGCTGGCGAGCTGCCTGATCACTGTGCGCACAAAGCTCACCACAGTACCTAGAGGGTGATGCCTCTGACAGGAGTTAGCTGACAGGGTAATATGTGTGTGTGTGTGAGATAAGCAGAGAGGGGTAAGGCAGGCTGATGGGAGTGGAGAGAGAGAGAGAAAGTAGTGTATATGTGTATGTGTTCATGTCATTGCTGAGTTACCCGGTGTCACTGAGCAGGTCCTTGCTTGATGCCAGGACTCCAAACCCAACTGACAGGCTGAGAGTCATCTCGCTTTCGCCACTCACACATACTCAAATATTTATCTGCACACAGCCCTCGGTGCACAGTGTGGCATCAGCAGTCTTGTGTTACAAGGACAAGGCCCTGTTGAGACTTGAGAGACCTTGAGAAGATGAGTCAAATTTTTTTTCCACACTGGTTGCTACTCTCCTCTGTCACACAGGAATTGTATCAGCCTACTGTGGCATCTAAGAAAAAAACCAAAAAATTTTATTTTATTTGCAGCTGGATTCTCACATTTGGTTTGGATGTAACTCTTATAGGGAAATCCATTTCAGTTCACACTCATTCAGTGATTATAGTCCAGTAGCCTGAAGCTGGACTCTAATGCCACTCTAAACAGCTGAATCCATATCTGCTATGCCTAACGGCATCACTGATGAGCTCAGACTGTTATGTGACATCTTAATATACTGATTAAAAATGCATGTTCAGAGGGTAAGCAGAGGGGTGCTCCTGCCAGGGAAGATTAAATCACTCTACTTAACAGACATGCTGGGGATTCAGGTCAGTGTAAATGAGCAAGCTACAAGGCACCAAAGTAAGCAGTGGATTTTCTAAAGACGCAAAAAAAAAAAAAAAAAAAAAAAAAAAATCACCGGAAAAGTATATAGATAATCAATAAAATCCTGGCTGTGAGTCTAAGAGGCCAGGCTGTTGATGACGATATAGCTGTATTAATTTAGATGCTCAAACCAAAAGGCAACAATTAACATTGAACCCTTTTTACGTTGATCTTTAAAAAGCCGAATCAATCATAAAATGTAGATAAACGTCTTAAAAAAAACAGAACACACGTCATGTAACTGTCTCATCGGCATCCCGTTTCCATAAATTCCTGCCAAACAGCTTGGCACACTTTGAGCACATCAGCACTGACAGTGGCAGGTAGGCTGAACCAGTAAAACCAGAAACGGTGTTAATGGAAGTCATATGGAGCCTGGCAAAAGAGACGAGGCTGATGATCCAATCAGCTGAAACACAGAAGTCCATAGAGCCTTAGGACTGAGCTAATCAATTACTGTTGCTCTTTCTTTGCCACACACACACACACACAAAACATAACCCACAACAAAGAACAACATTGTGGGTGTTAACAAGCACACACACTACTCACATACTAGTGAATACTGTAAAATACTACTTTTATAGTCAAAGTTTGTTTGTGCAAATTGAAAAAAAACCAAACTAAAAATCTGAATAGTAAAAATATACAAATCTAAAATTATATCGCTTAAATGTATTTACGTATCTATTGATTAAAGATTCTCTCAATTAAATATTTTTACATGTCTAATAGATCATTTTACACCCTTATGTACAAACACGTTGTCATCACAACAAACTGACCTACAAAAATCAGAAAAAAAACAACCATAACAGGTATATGAGTCGTCACTTCTCACGCGTCGAAACAACATTTATGGTTTTTGTTCACTAAAACACGAGCTTGTCATCACTTAGATTAAAGAATCTTACTATCAGATTTGAAGCCAATAGCTTATTTCAATTTGCCAGGCTAACGTGTATAGAAAGGAGCTATTGTGTACAGTTTCTTTCTTGTTTTTGTATCTCAGTGGGTTCCTGACAGTTTTTAGCATCACCATTTACCATCTTCCAAAAGCTTTTAGAAACACTGACTGCCATGGCCTTGTGCTGAATAATACAGCTTTAGACAGAGCAGGGGAATTTTCCTTAGGGCACAGGTGTACCCTGATAGTCTCATAAGCCTCTGGCAACACAAAGAAAAAAAAGATGCTTTCTTGGTGAAAAGGAATAGGGAGGCACAAGGTGGAGAAACAGATCAACAATGGCTTTTTCATTTGGGTGTATATGGTTTTGACCTTCAGACAGAGCTTCAAATAAATGCGACACCGAGGGGGAAATCAAAAATCCTGATGACCCTGAATCTGTACACCCTACTCTGGCGTAAATTGA
>KV751346.1:5209524-5235484 GCA_001698575.1 Mola mola
TCTGTATTTAAAGTGTTGACATCAGTCAAATTATCAGGTGTTAAAAGGCAGAAGCTAAAAATCTATCTGTACCACTTACAAAAACTGAGTCTCATGAAAGAAAACTTGGCATAGGCTGTCATAAAGCTGAAACAAGCGATTATAAATCATATGGCACCCAGAGTGGGCACAGGTAACAATGTTTAGAAAAGGATATTTAAATATGACATAATGAATCTGTAAACTAGTCAAAACCTGACTAGCTGAAACCCACTGCACACCTTGGGCAAACTGAACTGCTTGTGTCATCGCAAATTACCATGTAGTTCTGACAGATAACTTTAAATTGTTCAAATAGCGTACAGCATGTAAACTCTATCATCCAAAGCGTTTTGGAATAAGAAGTAGTGAAAGCCTATGTCGGGTTGATATGAAACACTGGCTGAAAGACAGACAGACAATTGGTAAGCACTGGGAAAGTAGTTCCCTTAAACTCCAGCTGGGTCTTTTGTCTGAACCACCTTAAAAAAACAAAACAAAAAAAACCCAAGAAAAAACCCCCCCAAAAAGTTTAAATTAGAGTTGCACATACAGACCTGCCTTTACACAAACATACATACACACAAGCACCCATGGCACACGTGCAAGTATCTATCTGCACAGACAGAACATGTTAAAAGTGGTCTTTTTTCATTATGTCTTGAAGAAACTGAAAGAAAATTTAATTATGTGTTATTCACTTCACACTTCCTAAATGAATGAGCAACACCTTTGCGATTATTATTTGAGCATGTACAGAAAACCACTTACAAAAATAAAATACAATTAAAAAAAAAAGCACAGGGAAAAATAATTAGGATTTAAATGGTTTCATATATAGAGCTTACTGTGCTGTCAACTATACAATTTACCCGTTTCTTAAAGGAGAATAGACAAACTGAAAGAAAAAAAGAAAAAAGAAAAGCGCAGAGACATTGTGCCTGGACAAGCAGAAATATTCACTGAATAGACATTTGTTAACAATTCCAGAAGAGCAGGAAAAGGCAGATAGTGCATAAAAGGATTTCTTTTTCATTTCTTTCTTTTTTTTTTTTTTTTTTACTTAAAATCAAGCTGTATTAAAGACAGGCTGTTTGTACAGGACAATTGCACTTCACAAAAACAGAAATATACAAACACACACAAGGAAATGTAAATCAAATTAATTACAGCAAAAAATCTTACTACTTAAGCTGATTATTCAACAAAAAGAAAGAAGACCATGTGGACTTGTTATAGATCATTTTAGAGGAGAGTATTAAGGTGGGTGAACATAAAGGGGAGACACGACGGTAGGGATCCTGAATTCCAGAGTGGACTGGTGCTGCACTATTCCAGGTTGGTGTGCATGCAACTCCTCTCCCTCTTCCTCCTCCTTCTTCTCCCATGAAATTCCCTTCTTAGAAACCAAAATCTCAGAGTGACAGAAACGTACACCACTGAGCCGAGCTGCTGTGGGTCTTGAGAGGATGGTGGTTTGTAAACTCTATGCTGTATTAGTGGTAGGAGGTTGTGTTACCACATGTCGTCTGTGGACGCAGAGTCCTTGATAAGAGAGAAGAGGAAGGAAAAACCCTTCAGACTCTGTGTCATACATGTTTCAATCTGTTCAACTCTTAGAGATGGTCTGATGGTGGTAGAGTCAGACAGACATATAAAATAATCCAGAATGTGACAATAACTGTTTCAATAACATCATTATTTTACCCATATTCAATGTTAATACTTTTCTTGATAATCTGGAGATTAAGTAACATAACTATTTTAAGAAAGTATACTTTTGTTTGGAAGCTGCATGAATAACTTAAAATAATTAAGTATAAATCATTACTATATACCACTGCATATACCACCACAGAAACATTTGACATCTTTCTGGGTTGTAAGGTCACCTTGTTGTGCCATCTAAAGCTTTATATAAATCTACACATAATTTGTTTCATGTATAGAATAAAATAATAAGAACTAGTCCAGTATATTTTCTCAACCAGCATTACTGTATAAGCATTACACTTAAGGCCATTTTCTTGATAGTAACATTAATTTACCGTAAAAGGGAATGAAACTATCCAAAATTCACCCTAAAATTTTTGATACTGACAAAAGTCAAACACTTTTGGTATCACGAAGTGGCACACTTCTGGATGCTATGTGATTCAGTGTCCGACACAAACAATGAAGGATACATTCAGGTGCATTTTATAATGTCTGAAATCTGCATTGCAATATCTGGCATGTGTTGTGTGGGCAGGGTCTTGATCAAGTGAAACACATAAAACACTGCACTGACAATGAGAGAAACAATGTTTCTCAATGTATAATGGCCAAATAGAGGGGGATTTTACTGTCATGTATAATATGTACATAATACACTGCACAAAACAAATTTAAAGGAACACTTTGAAAACAGATCTCAATTGGGGGAAAAAAAAAAAAAAAAAAACATGGCGGATATTTATACTGATATGGACTGGGTAATGTGTTAGGAACCAAATGATGCCACATCGTTTGAGGGAAATTAAAATTATCAACCTACAAAGGGTTGAATTCAAAGACACCCCAAAAATCAAAGTTAAAAAAAAGATGTGGCAGGGTAATGCATTTTGCTGTAATTTCATTGCAGCAGCTCACAATGGTACTCAGTAGTTTGTATGGCACCCATGTGCTTGTATGCATGTCTGACAACGTCAGGGCACGCTCCTTATGAGACAACGGATGGTGTCCTGGAGTATCTCCACCCAGATCTGGACCACGGCATCACTGAACATGAGCAGTCTGAGGTGAAACCTGGCGACATCAGAGGGATCGAAACATAATGTACCAGAGGTGTTCTATTGGATTCAGGTCAGACAAGCGTGGGGGCAGTCAATGGTTTCTATTCCTTCATCCTCAAGGAACTGCCTTCATACTTTCGTCACATGAGGCTGGGCATTGTCATGCACCAGGAGGAACCCAGGGCCCACTGCACCAGCGTAGGGTCTGACAGTGGGTCCAAGGATTTCATCCCAATACCTAATGCCAGTCAGGTTGCCGTTGTGTAGCCTATAGATGTCTGTGTGTCCCTCCATGGATATGCATCCCCAGACAATCACTGACCCACCATCAAACTTGTCATGATGAACAATGTTACAGGCAGCATAACGTTCTCAAAGGCTTCTCCAGACCTTTCACGTCTGACATGTGCTCAGGATGAACCTGCTCTCATCTGTGAAAAGCACAGGGCGCCAGTGGCGGAACTTGCATCACTGGTGTCCTATGGCAAATGCCAATCGAGATCCACGTTGCTGGGCAGTGAGCACAGGGTCCATTAGAGGACATCAGGACCTCAGGCCAACCTCATGAAGTCTGTTTCTGAATGTTTGGTCAAAGATATGCACAACAGTGGCCTAATGGAGGTCATTTTATAGGGCTTTGGCATTGCTCATCCTGTTCCTCTTTGCACAAAGGAGCGGATACCAGTCCTGCCAATGGATTAAAGACTTTCTATGGCCCTGTCCAGCTCTCCTCAAGTAACTGCCTGTCTCCTGGAATCTCCTCCATGCTCTTGAGACTGTGCTGGGAGCAAACCATCTGGCAATGGCACGTATTGATTAGCCATCCTGGAGGAGTTGGACTGCCTGTGAAACCTCTTCACCTCATGCTACCAGTAGTGACACTGACCATAGCCAAATGCAAAACTAGTGAAAAACAGTCAGAAAAGATGAGGAGCGAAAAAATGTCAGTGGCCTACACTTGTAAAACCATTCCTGTTTTGGGGGTCGTCTCATTGTTGCCCCTCCAGTGCACCTGTTGTTAAAGCAGCTGAAACTGATTGACAACCCCCTCTGCTACTTAACTGACCAGATCAATATCCCATAAGTTTAATCGACTTGATGCTATACTCTGATTAAAAAGTGTTCCTTTAAGTTTTTTGAGCAGTGTATAATAATAAAAAATATAAATAAAAAAAATATTTAAAAAAATACTGCTGTGTGCAAGGGACAAGACTGGAAACCAATATTGGATGGCTGTGGTCTTTAAGCCCTCAGACAGCACTGCACTGAAAACTGACATGATTTTGCAGACGACATGAAGACGACCAAATTACTGAGTAGCTGAAATCATCAAGGAAGAATGGGAAAACATCCCATTTTCCACAGCAAATAGTCCCCTCAAGAGTGTTGCTAAAAGAAGCAGTGATGTGACAAAATGGTAAACATGAACTTGTGCTAACCTTTTTAATACATGTTGCTGGTGTCAAATAAATAAAGAAACAACGTCGTTTCAATGTTTTGCAAATCATCACATTTTGTTTCTTTTTAGATATTATGCAGCGCAAACTTTTTTTGGAACAAGGTTGTACAGGCTCCAATGTATCTCTGATGATTCAAGTTGTCTTACAGGATTTAATTCAATTCACACAAAAGTCATATTTAATTTAAATATAGTGCATAACAGTTAAAAAAAAAAAAATGCTTTACAGATGGATTTTTTTTCCATTCTATCAATTTGACTGATGATTACGTTAATTTTGGACACTGCAAATATTCTATGTCCCTGTGTGAAAAAGGATATCACATATTCAGACAGCAGTGTCAACTATGTCATGTGTCAACTATGTTTTAAACTATGTTTTCCTATAGCTATATTTACAATAAATATACAACAAACATAGGGGAAAACAAAAGTTATAGGACTGGCAGCCATTCAGGTACACATGCTGCTGATTAAGCCGCAGTTCATTCTTTACATATGGATGGACAGGTTGGGCTGTCCCATTTTGGATCTCAGCATGATCCAGACAGCTAGTGTGACAACTTGATCACCTGTAGGCAACTTAACAGATCAGCATCAAAATGACGAAGCTTAGTATCAGAGGATAAGCTGGTGCATGACATCAAACTATAAGGCAAAGCACCAATTGTAGTAAAAGAGAGCCATGCCAAGAGGGGCCTACTGTAAACTAACAAAGAAAGTCTCTGCTAATGTAATAACACAAACATAATGATTGTGTAATCATCATGTGACAGGTAAAATCTGTTCTTTCAAAATGTTAACCATGTCAAAGTAGTTTGGGATCCAATCTTAAAACCAAAAGAAATTTTCAGGGGTTGGGGACTCCCAAATGAGATTTTTGCTAACCAGTTACAATCTTGGCTAGCTGTGTTTTCACTGCATCACAAAATTTTGACCAGTATGATCAATGTTCATGGATATAAGGCCTAGTCCACACATACATTTTTTAAACTGTAAAAACTTTTTTTTGTTGGTATGCTTATTTTCAAAGAAAATTCCGACTTGTCAATAGGGAGGTGCTTGCCCTTTCAAGTTTCAATATAAATTGTTACCAAAGAAAACTTACAATGAATCTTCTAGTTGGATACTGTAACAATAATCTTAAATCATAAAACTTGATTCCTCACAAGTGTCTTATTGAGTTCAAGAACAAATCAATGAGAGTTAGCAGGGAAGAGGTTCTAACACAACCAAATAAATGAGGGGTGTAATAAACTGATGTCCATCGTTGGCCATATTGGTGGTAAACTTCATATTGATTTTCTTTTATGTAAAGCTTGTATGTAAATGCTTAAACACACATTTTCTCTTTGCAGAATGGCCTGCAGAGAAAGAGACTACAGAGCTGCAGTAGCTCCACCACTTTTGCTCTGATGGGAGCAAAGTCCTAGAGCTTGTTGTCATGGCAAAGGCAGGCACAGTGGCAGGTAGCTCTCTAAAATTTTGCAACATTTGTTTTAGTGTTTATTACTGAGGTATGTATGGGCTTTACAGACATAGCCTGGATGGTCCATGGACAATTGTCCGCGAATATACGCCAATCAGGCATAACAATACGACCAACTGCCTAATAACTGCATAATAATATTGTCCTCCTTTTGTTGCCAAAACAGCCCTGACTCATCAAGGCATGGACTTCACTAGACCCCTGATGGTGTACTGTGGTATCTGGCACAAAGATGATGGCAGCAGGTCCTTTAAATCCTGTTAGTTGCAAGGTGGGGCCTCCATGGATTGGACTTGCTTGTCCAGCATATCCTACAAATGCTCGATAAGATTGAGATCTGGGGAATTTGGAGGCCAAGTCAACACTTCAAACTTGTTGTTCTGCTCCTCAAACCATTTCTGAACTATTTTTGCTTTGTGGCATGGCACATTATCCTGAAAGAGGCCACAGCCATCAGGTAACACTGTTTCCATGAAAGGGTGTACAAGGTCTGCAACAATGCTTAGGTAGGTGATACGTGTCAAAGTAACATCCACATGGATGGCAGGACCCAGGTTTTGCCACCAAAACATTACCCAAAGCATCACGCTACCTCCGCTGGCTTGCCTTCTTCCCATAGTGCATCCTGGTGCCATGTGTTCCCCCGATAAACAACAAATGCACAGGCCAGCCATGTAATGTAAAAGAAAACGTGATTCTTCGAACCAGGCCACCATCTTCCAATGCTCCGTGGCCCAGTTCTAATGCTCACATGCCCATTTTTGGTGCTTTCAGCCTTGGACAGGGGTCAGCATGGGCACCCTGACTGATTTGCGGCTGTGCAGCCCCATAGTCAACAACCTGGGATACACTGTGTATTCTTACACCTTTCTATCAGAACCAGAATTAAATTCTTCAGCAATTTGAGTAACAGCAGCTCGTCTGTTGGATCGGACCACATGGGCCAGCCTTTGCTCCTCATGTGCACCAATGAGCCTTGGCCACCCATGACCCAGTCACCGGTTCACCACTGTTCCTTCCTTGGACCACTTTTGATAGATACTGACCACTGCAGACCGTGAACACCCCACAAGAGCTCCAGTTTTGGAGATGCGCTAAACCAGTCGTCTATCCATCACAATTTGGCCCTCGTCAAACTTGCTCAAATCCTTATGCTTGCCCATTTTGACTTTGAGGACAAAATGTTCACTTGCTACATCCCACCTACAAACAGGTGCCATGATGGAGATAATCAGTATTATTCAATTCACCTGACAGTGGTCATAATGTTATGCCTGATTGGCATAACATAATAGGAAATATGAACTCTTAAAGATAGAAACCTCATGATGGATGGGTCACACAATTATTTCCTAGGTAAGAATATCACATTTATTTTATTGTTTGAAGTTTATGTAGTGTATCCTGTAATCTCTGGTAACTGGCTATGGGTTGTGCATTTGTATTGTATTAGTGTTTAGCATATCTTAAAATGTAAAGAAAAAAAACATGGATTAAATTTGGAAAACAAATCGTACAGTGTAGCTTACCTTAAGACAATCTATGCCAATAGCGTCTATGGACTAGTTAATCAGACCGACATGACCATGACCACATCACTGCAAGTGGTATAATTGCCAAGAAAGACAGTGAGCATTAAAACTAAGCTAACCATGCTTGGACTAAAGTTTGCCCCCATTGCGTAGGTTTGGCTAATGTCCAACAGAAAAATAAAATGGTCAAAATATGACAGACTTAGCCAGCAATAAGAAATCAAGAGATTACTGTGCCTATATCTTCAGACAAACATAACTTCATCACAACAATCCATATTACACTGGATGGGAAGACCATATTTAAAGTTGACCGAACACAGGACTAGAGTAACAGAAGAGAGGGTGAACTTTTTTATTTTTAAGTAGTTTTTAATGTGAAGATATCAGATATCATTTTAGTCAGTCAGATTATATATTTCCCTGCTTCTGCACTGAAAAGCACATGTACATTTGGACAGATGTAACTACAGCAGCTCTATGACACTGCAGAAATGTTCTGAGATAAGGCCACCCAAATGAATCACATGAATCTGGAGAGAAAGTGATATCATGCATCAGCAAATATGACAATTTTACAATTTCAGACCCGTATGAATGGTGAACTGATGGCCAAAAAGAGAGACTTGTACACAAAAAGCAAATAAATGTGACAGGCAATTCAAAATATCATAATTTTTTTATCATGTGTTAGGCAACGTTACCAGATGAGATAATCAGTTCTAGTGAGCTCGCTTTGATCTTCTCAATGAAAAGTCCGCTTTACAATATACTCCACCTCTCTACCTCCACAGGACCAGCCACTGTCTGTATTTCAAAGCCGATGTGAGAAAAAAAACAGTTAAGAGCAAGTATTAGAAAAGCTTCTGGGCCTGACAATGTCCCTCACAGTGTACAAAAAACACATTCCAATCAGCTCTGTGATGATATTACTGCCCACTTTAAACATTTGTCTCACAAAAAACAGTTCTCACCTGCTTCAAGACACCATTTTCCCTGTACCGAAAAATGTCAGCAGTGTTTAGTCTAAGCCACTGAAGTCCTGTGTCACTCACCCCTATTTTAATGAATTGCTTTGAGAATGTCATTCTCCATCCAAACAACGCAACATCCTAGCTAGCCTGTACTCTCACCAGTTTGCCATCAGACCTACAAAGGATACTGTATATATATATATATATAGAATCACATAATTCAAAATGATAGTCATGCTCTTCTACTTTTGTACTGAACACTAGAGCATCTCAGGGCTACCTGCTCAGTCCTATCCTGTTCACACAATACACTTAACAAAATCAAAGACCTGACTATTGCCTTTAGAAAAAAAATCAGACAAAGACACTCACCCTTGCCTGGATCACTGGCACTGAGATGAAGGGATGAACAATTTTAGGCTCCAGTAAATTAACACTGAGAACATCTACTGGTCAGCACACACCTGTACTTCTTCAGAAAACTTAAAAAGGACAACATTCTTGTTTTCTTCTACAGAGGAACAACAGAAAGCATCCCTTCTCAAGACATCACAAACTGGAATGATTCAAAGTTTATATGAAAACATTAAAATTAAAAGACAACACCCACCCACACCCACAGCTTTTTAACCATCCATCCGTCCATATATGACACAGAAGCATTTGGTGCCATTCCAACAAACATGCAGCTTTTTTTCCCTCAGGCTGTGAGACTACCACCTTTAAATTGTTTTTATTTTTGTAATATGATCATCTATTCATCAGCTTTTGACATTCATACATGTAGCTTAAGGAACTATAATTTACATTCATTCACATAACCTTGTGTTGCATAAAGATGCTTGTCTTAATTTGTTACCTGACCACTTAAAAATCGCTGCAAATTACAGGGCTACTAAATCTTAGTTAATCTAGCAACGACAAATATGTCATCATGTCAAGAATTTTTTTCCCCTTTTCCTGTTTAAAGATGTTTAAATGTCTTCTTTATATCTCTTCACAAAATCAAATATCTAAGTTATATCTAACCTCTACGTATATACCTTAACAGTGTACTGCCGCCCTACGTCTCAAACAGGACCATTTTTGTTTACTCTACGAAAGCCAAACAATAGCATTTTATCTATTTTCAAACACTAATATAAATAAAGACTGAATATGGGTCTTTATTTCCTCCCAATGTACAAAATCAAGAAAGTATCCTAAATATTAGGGCTGTCATCTCGTGTTGGTGAAAACATTTGGAGTCTCTGCGGTAGTGATCAGGCAGACGAGCCGTAATATCGAGTTCCCGCCCATACACCCACCGGATTCCGGTCCAGAGTGGGGTTCAGCTGTCAAAAGTCAAACAGAAGCTCAAAAGACAAATATTGTTACCTTAATGGTTTACTTCAATAAATAAATAAATAAATAGCTACCTACACTGGGGTCTAAACTTCGAAACAAAACCTGAACAATAAAATGTTGACAAATTGTGACAACCTTAGTAATACCATTAAAATCTTTGTTATTTTAGCAAAGGTTTATTGAAAAAAAATCAATATTTGGGCTGATTTAGGTCTATCTGAATGGATGTTATAAGCTCCATGACTTTCTTCATCATTGCTTATCCTGAAAGGTCTCAAAATTGCTGAAATAGCTGCTTCCTACTGACAATGCACATATCTTAAATGACAAAACATTAATATCACAATGTTAAACGAAATCAGATGTGGTTGTATTGAAGTAATTTCATGATTATGAGTACATGAGCGCAGTATTGAGCAGATTAGCCGAAACCGATCGGGACACAGATGTTTACAGATCACAAACAAGGCAAGAGAAAAAAAGAAAACATACAGTTTACCTGACTTATTACCACTAACGTGCCCGAATGATTCTCACCATTTTACTATACTACTCCAAATCTACTTAATAATGTCCAATACTATAAACTTATCGACATACTTGACCCCTTGACTTTGTTATATTTGTGGAGCAACTAGAGAAGGTGAGCATTTAGAACCAGAGGGATGAAAGAGGAGCTTAAATAGACTAGAACCTTATGCCCACAATGCTAAGTGCCATCAAACAA
Organism: Mola mola; assembly: GCA_001698575.1. NCBI lineage: Eukaryota > Metazoa > Chordata > Actinopteri > Tetraodontiformes > Molidae > Mola > Mola mola. Next base: position 5,219,845 of record KV751346.1, read on the forward strand.
GTCCCTGACAGTGTCAAACTGAGTAGTTGTGCAGCAGGAGGTACAGAAATATTAATAATGAATGGCGCCAAATCATAGACTTTATAGACTTTATCTAAAGTCTCAACTTCTTCCTACTTTACTGATATTAGGTCAAAAATATGCGTAGCGGTGTCTGGTCAGTGAAGCCATAGACGATTCTCCCATGCACCACCAAAATCAGTTGTGTGCAAGCAGTGGATCTTTCCCAGGTATTCTATATTTACAAGGGACATATTAGAAATATTCTCAAGGAGAATCCAATGTAAAACACACTATGAGAACAGCACTGTGATAGTAGTATTGTAGATTTATAAAGATGTCCAAGTAAAACCTGACAAATTTTCCAATGGTCCTTCAGATGATTAATCAATTGTTCAAAATACAGTTATAGTATTGTATAAGATTTGAGTCACTGTGAATAAATTTGAGAACACCTCTTAAGAATTAATTTTATCCATAGAAAGCTTATAAAAGACTGGTAGCAACTTTGGTATTCAAGCAGAACTACATAATACAAACAAAGGCAAGGTGTCTGACGCTTCCTTCATTTTGGAGTTAATTAAATGTGCGACAGTAAATTTAAAAAAAATCCATCTCCATACAAACATGAAATAGCAAAACAAAGTACCAATTCTAACCATCAAGGCCATCACTAAAAGTGCAAAATTAAATGGTAGGCCTATCTAATGAATATTTAAAAGAACAATATCTGAGTGAACGAGGGCAATGGCTTTGAGATCTGTATGCAAAGTAATGATGAACCATGTCCCATTTAAACCAGCATGCAGGAGGATGTAAGTTTTTTATTCCATCTAGACAAATAGCTACCAGATAATTTTATTTATTAGGTCTTTCCTCTTTGATTAAACAAGCACTAATTAGTGAAATCAGCTCATGTGCAATGAAATTGAGCCGTTTTGGCCTGCAATTCAGTTATGGTGATTTGTAGAAAATAACCCAAGTACAGCATACTGATGATTTAGGACTATTTAAGAGAAATAATCTGACCATTTTCTGTCAGTGACAGTGGTACAGAAAAATGCCAGCAATATAACACAACAGTTCTGTTGTCCATTCTCTCTCTCTCTCTCTCCTTTTTTTGGACTAACAGAATTGTCATAGAGACACCCTAAAAAGATCACTACTTCATTGCAGCATTATTATGTATTGTTGTTGTTCTTTATTTTTAATAAAAACCTTGGCAAAGAATGTATTTTATTGTCAGATCTTGTTGAAAACATGCATAAAAGTGGTTAAAACTTGCTGGTCGGAACGTCATGTCAACATGCATACTCCAAGCCGAGCACACCTAAAGGGAGAATACTTACTGTGTCGTCACTTCGGTATGGGTTGAGTTTGTTGTACATCGCTTCAATAACAGTTCGTCTGAAGGCAAGTAAAAACATAATGTTAAATGTTTTCAAATATACTTTAAAGGATATCTTGCAATGAAACTGACAACCAGGGTAAGAAAAGTCAAACTTAATTAGCTTGCTCTCAATAAAGGATAACTAAATTAACCATAAATGTTACTCACTTGCTTGCAAGTTCTCCACCGGGCGGGAGGTTAGGGATGGACTCAGATGCTAACGTTCGCATAACATGAACCAAATCTGGGATGCCTTCATCTCCCTGCTTCTTAATGATCTCTGCGGGAAAACAAAACCAATTTTATGTTTAAATTGATTTTCAAAATGTTATGGGATTAATAAAAAAATTAAAAAAGATCATTAACATGTGCAAATGTTAAGAATTGCTACAAAACCCCTAAATATTAATACAAGATTGTTACTTAGATAAACCTCATGGTTGAGAACTCCTTTATTTACATATTCATATCATCACATTTGGTTGACTTGTGGCATTTAAAGTAAGGTTGAATCCAACATTGAGAGAATTTAAATAAATATATTTGTATGTTGGTGTGACAGAAGAAGATGCAGAGGACAGGGAAAGATGGGAGACGATGGTTGAAACTTAATTTTCGCACTATTGTACTTTAACGAGATTAACCATGCAGAAATTTGAGAAGATTCACTGTTTTTTGAAATAAATCACTAATAAAGCTTTCAGAGGACAAAATCAAATCACCCTGCTTGTCCTGAACTTACCAAGTTAGTCTATCTATAAAGGTCTCCTGGGATTCGCTCAACAACAACAGAATTGGATGTTTTAATTACTAGGTGCATTTGTTTTTGAGCCTAACCTCAAACCTCGAAGCTGATTGTAACCTCGGCTCAACTGCAGTGACTTTTGTATCTGCTGGAGACCATTGGCGAAACACCGAAAACTGCAGAGGTCTCACGTTTTGTGCATTCCCGGGACAATTACACTTTCTGTACATTTTATATCTGGAAATTAACACATATGCATGCAAGTTTTCAAACATTTTGCTATTTTAATGTTAATAATTATGGCCTACAGCTTGAAAGATTTTTAAAAAAAAAAAACATCTCAATATTTACTTGTAACTGTATAAGCCATAATCATCAAAAATAAAACAAAAGGTTAGAACTTTTTCATTTTACACACATTGAATACATAAAATAGAAAAGTTTAACTTTTTGACATAAACTACGAGAAAAATGAACTTTCCACGATATTCTATTTTTCTGCGACGCAATAATATGTGACGGACTTGCTAAATTTGCAAAGAAGGAACCATTGCACTGTTCATGGTGGCTCCGATGTGATCATATTCTTCTCAGACGCAGTCTTGTAATGCAGCGGCTTTTCAAAGTCATTTTGTGGGATAAATCCATTATAATAAATTTGACACAGAATGTCTCATCATTATTTATCCGTATTTTTATATTGAAAAGGCTTTTGTTGTTAGGGTGTTTTTTGTCTCTCTACTAACAATTCCAAGTTGCTTTTTAGTCTGTCGACAAATTCAAGGTTGTTCTTCAAACTAGCATTTGTTTGAGGGCTTTATGAGACCTTTGCCTTAAAAAATAGTTGGTTTGTACTGAAAACCAGGATTTGAGAATAATGGTTTTGAGCGCGTATGTCCATGTTCTCCGTTTCTAGCACACAAGCAAAGGATATGCTCAACTTTGAATGGATTTCTATCATAATTTTAGCCAATGTCTTTAAAATCTTGCAGTGAATTTAAGGACAAGTCGAACCATGTGCCAAGGGTCAGTTGTAAAGGGTTTTAAACATTCTCCAAAATTCCATATCTTACCCCCCTCACATTTAGAGTACTCGGACTCTAAGATGTTGTTCATTTCCTTTATACTCAATCATTTAATAACAGTGGATAACAAACGAGAGAGAGCACTCATTAAAGTGTATGCCTCTACCACCAGCGTGCATTTGCCCTAAATTACCCAAACATCACTGGTCTGTGTTTGCTGAATTACAGTTTTGTTGCAAGGTGACCATACAGTGAAGTGTGTGTTCAGATCTCTCCCATTGTTCCTTGGTCTAAAACTACACAGACATAAGACATTTTTTCCCCCAAAATATACTTTTTCATTTGTTGGCTATAGTGTGTAGATTTTGTGACGTTGTAAATTTTGAATTGCTTCAAAATCATAATCTGTTCTACTAAAAGCTTGGCGCCAAAGACATATTTTTGTTTTAATAATTGTTCTTACAGAGTCAATAACATTGATGTGTGGTTTGTGATAACTGCAAAAACACGATGAATTAAAAAGGTGAAAAGTGATCAACTTAAGAGCACCTACCTTCTACTCTGCCCTCCAGATATTTATCCAGCTCTGCCTCCCTTTTCACTGCTTCTGGGGAAACCTTCGGGGCCCCAGGAAAGCAGATTAATACGACGCTCATATTGTCCCGACTACCCTGAAAAATAAATAACAAAAATGTTCAGGAAAATCATCCATGATACCAAAAACAGAAAAGTGCGAAATTGTTGTGTCACTGTTGGTGTGGACATGCCTTACCTTGTATAAGCAAGTGTCAACAATTTCATTGCTGACTCTTTCAAGGTCATCGGTCACCTGTAGTCTTGACCTGACAAAGTCACAGAGTTCCTCATTGGCCATGACATCCCAGATGCCATCGCATGCTAGTATAATGAATTCATCTTGTCCCTCGCATCTCTCTATTGCATAAACTTCGGGCTCGGGAGACACAAGTTGCTCTGTTGGGCCTTTTCCATGCACACACTTATAGTCAAAGTCTCCTAAAGCCCGAGACACAGCTAGGGACCCATTAACTCGCTGGATCATGACTGAGCCACCAGCATTCTGGATCCTTTCCTTCTCCAGAGGGTTGCTGGGTTTGTGATCTTGTGTGAAGAAGTGCACAGCTCCGCCCCGGCTGAGGAGTCCCCGTGAGTCACCGCAATTGATAAAGTAGATATGACTCTGAGAAAGCATCACTCCTACGGCGGTGGAGCCACTACGGTCCACCCCATGCTTCTTCTCAGAGATGGATCGCATGTGCTCATCGATCTGCAGGAATCCTGTGCGGATCCCATTCTTCACACTATCCACGGAGGGGTCTTCCTGCAGTGCACTTTGGAAGTCTGAGTTGCTGGTGATGTGTTCCAGCAAGTGCTCACAGCAGTATTTGGCCACCTGAGAGCCAGCATGCCCATCATACACAGCAAAGAATGACCAGTGGTCCAGACCATGGGGCAGACCAATGACTGCTGTGTGTGCATCTTCCATCTCTACCCTCCAACCTTGCATGCTACTCAGCCCATACCTCAGGTTGTTACCATCACCATGGGAATTGTATTTCTCCATCTTTGGTTTATCCAGAAATGCACCCATTGTGTCCCTCTTAAGCCCTGCAACACATTAAGAACACTGAAACTTAACTAAAAAACTATTTGCAAGATATGATGGTAATGATGTTAAGAGTTAAAGTAGTCAGTTTCTAAAACAACTGGAATGATGTTGTAAAACATTTTCAACGTTTTTTTTTTCTCATCCAAAATATATTTCATATGCTTTATGAGAGTACCACACGTTTCTATACTACATTCTATCCGTTTGTAGCAGAGCTAAATTCAGAGCCCATGTTCTAATCTAAAAATAGTGGACCTGGACATATTTTGGCTACATATTAGGAACACTGGTGGCGTGGATTGAAACGCCCTTAAACTATTAGCTGATCGAGTTTACGAGTAGGTTCATAATAATTTGACATTAAGTGTGTGGTGGATACAGGTTTAGCAGGATCTCTGACCTTCGCACTTAACTCCACTAAACAGCTAGGAGGAGGCACATTAGTTGAAGCTGTCGTTACACGGCTACAGGGCTAACGTTAGCTTACCGACTCCCCACTTACCGCGAATCGTTACAGCCTCAGAACAAGTTCAGGAGAACTGACAAATCCAACATAAACGCTAACGACATTGTAGAGTAGTTTACTTCATGAACCTGCTCGTTAAGATTGGCTTTTGGCGATAGATTGGGATTTGTTGTAAGAACACTATGTAGCAAATCCAAACCTAAACCCAAATAAACAAACAGCCTTTCCTGGTCGCGGGCCTTGACCCTTGTCCCTTAACGGCTAACTTTGACAGGCCTGCCTCTACCATAGTTCGCTAACGTTACATTCACGCAAGGAGAGCCCTCGGCCTCGCTAGAGCACTTACGCTACATGCTAACATAGCTGTGGTAGCTAGCTCTTCAGGGTTCCTCGACAATTGTTGGCTTAAGAGTTCATGTTTTATGACTTACCAAATATCCAAAATACCGGATGACAGCAACAGAAGTCGCGACAAGTGCTGACTGACCGCAGTTCACACCAGGGAGGTACGCCGACGAAACTTGGGGGGTTTGCAGCGGTTTAGCTAGGCTAGCTAGCCACTTCACTAGCAATGAGCGATCGTCTCTGAAGAATTAATATAAATTGTTTTAAGTGCAGACGTCCCCTTTTTCGTACGCCCGTGATTCATTACATTATCTCAGCTGGCTATCCAAACTGTACCTATTCTAACAGATTGTCGTGGGATTTCGTGGGCCTGAGCTTTGTGCGGCCAAGCCAGGGGGAAGCTGAAACGTCTGTCCCAGCCTCTCCACTAGACAGCTTGACAGCTTGCTAGCTAACGTTAGCTTCCGAGCAGCACAGAGTAAAGCCCCGAGGACCGCGCGGGGCTGTGATGCGATTTTGGCCCAACTACAACATCCGGGATCATCGTGTGAGGGGGACATCAGCCAAAAAATTAGTCTGGATGTCGGACGTACGATTAGACAAGAACGAAGGTGGCCCACATGCTAAATATAAAAAAGTTTACAAGCCTTCTGGAGTCGATATGAGTGAATATACACATTAGACAATCCTTCAAAAGCTTTCTTTTGGCTCATGTTCCTGCCTACTTTTATGTTATCTGGGGTGTAGTTTTTCTTTGTTTGTTTGTTGTCATTTCATATGCTTTCTATGATGCCTTTAAATTGTAATATAAATCCTTATTTTTTCAAAGTTTCACTAAATTTTTCTTTTTAAAAAAATCTTGTTTGTATTTGTTTATTAAACGTTTTTTTTTTTTTAATATATTCCTCTTACATTTTTTTCACACACTGAAACTGTTCAACTATCAAAATGTCCAGCTCTTGGGGGACATTAAGATATTGTATTTTTCTCATTTCTACTTTTCATATTTTTGTACTTAATTTTATTCTGGTATTTAATTTACAATATAGCCCGCTCATTTTCCCTTTTCCCCCTGATTTTGCCTTCTCTGGCACTGCTGTGACCTGTGAATTTCTTTGATGATCGGAAGTATTTTATGTAACATAAAAAAATAACATTAAACACAAAAAAAGTATAAACTTCTCCCCTTCTCTCTCACTTCTTTATTTTTCCTTGTCTCCTTTCCTAATGTTTGGCTGTCTCTCTCTCGTCTGTCTGCACCCCTCTCAGTTTTTGTCTGTAATTTTGATAATTTTTGAAGTTAAAGTTAAAGTTCAGCTGCTAATTTTTTGCTCATTGGATTTCATCTTGTAGCTTATTAAGTATATTGCAGTTCCACTGTGTTTCCACTGTTGAATATCATCTTAAATTTGATTGTACATTAGTTTCATTTCAGCAACCAGCATCCAAACTCATTTTCACACACAAAAAAATGCAACTTTACTCGTTTATTTATTATTTATTTGATATTCTACCCAACACATGGCAATTTTAGACCTAGCCCCACCTCTTGATGTTCCTTATGGAAAGGAAATGGAGGTGAAGTAGCTGATAACTTAAGGAAATTGATATGTCTCTTTGGAAAACATAAAATACACAAGTCTAAATTTTAATTTCTTAAGAACGTCTGTGGACAATATTGCCAGATTATTTAAATTAAATTGCAAAAATTCTAATTCCCCTTTTAAATTTGTATCTCTTCTTAATAGAGTGAATATTGGCCATTTTCTTCATCATCTTTCCCCTGCATCTTATAGGTCTATTGTTAGCACATTGGCTGCAGTAGTCAGTCACTTTAATTTGAAAGATACCGCAAAGCGGAAGTTGCGTCAATATCCGGCACCCTTTTAGTCAGTAGTACAAATGCGAGAGAGAGATGTAGTTACTAGTTAACTTAAGTCATAAGTGTATTCAGTCATTTTCATCAAATGGATTGTGGCGCTTTGTGCGTACTGTGGTGTTTAACACCATTTTATTTTCTCATTGGCTGCCTGTGTTTTGTTTTCATGGATGCGGACTTCACGCTGATGTGGGCGAGTATGTTGGGGAACAAGCCAGGTGAGCCCTCTTGTTCCAGGCGCTGACGGAATGAGGACGGTGTGAGTTTAACAACAGTATTAAGCCGCTTTGACCCAGGAGAGATAACATAAAGTCACGGTGGTCCGTTTTCCCCAAATCCACCCGTGTGAAGCCGTCATATGTAGGATTAACGTGGACGCGGTTCCGAGGTTTAGTTTAAGTGAGAGTACAGTAGGTTGATCTCGGAGTGTTTTAGTAGGAAACAACTGGACTTCTTATTACCGATACAGAACCTTACTCTACCACCGGATGAAACCATGGTCTCCTTCGATGTCACTTCTCTTTTCACTTGCATACCGACCAGTGAGGCAGTAGAGACAGTTAGGAAACGCCTACAACAAGACAGCTCCCTAGATACCAGAACTAACCTCAACCCTGACCAAATTTGCAACCTTCTGCACCTTTGCCTTTCCACGACATACTTCAAATACGATGAAGTTTTTTCATAAGAAGTCCAGTTGTTTCCTACTAAAACACTCCGAGATCAAGATGACCTGGATGACTGAGAACCTTCACGGACAGTACAGTAGGTTATTAATTATACCCCACAAAAATGACGTAGCTTCTTCTTGCACCAGACAAAATACGCATTTTACTGCTGTCCATGAGCGAGAAAGTGTTGGAAATAGTTTGATTTCTTAATGGCTGTAATCTGACCTAAAACTTTCCTTTGAGTATGATTTGAAACAAGTATCCTTTCTTGATATGTGAATTGAACTGAAGAATCTTGGTAGGACTATGCAAGAAAAAAAAAACAAAAAACAGACGAGAACTCGTTTCTTCATGCCAGTAGAGCCATCCTTGAACACTGAATAATGGGCTGCCTAAAAGTCCGTTTTACACATATGAAACATGGCTTCTAAGAAAGTGACATCTTCAGATTGCTTCTTTACTCCAACCATGAGTTAAAAACCCAAATATTCTTTGTTAACTGTCTGAAATGACAAAGAAAAGCAGAAAAGCCTGACATTTCAGAAGCTACAACCAACAAATATTTGACATTTTGCTTGAAACAAGACTGAAACTGATATTTGATTATCAAAATATTATATGTAATTATTTATTAATTTCCTTACAATCAATTACTCGTTCCAACTCTGTTCTTTTGTCAATTAATGTATCAGATTTTTATTTATTTATTTTTTTTTACTGTTTATCAATTCTCCAGCTGTCTATTCACATCTTGATACTGCCATTTTCAATCTTGCACAAAAGCTTATATTTTGCACACTTTATGTATATCACCTAAAGTAAATGCTGCAAATGTGCAGGAAAGCAAATAACAAGAAATGCTGACATTCCATCAACCAGAGAACAAGCTGAAGGGGCTGGTGGTGTGGGTCACTGGAGCATCCAGCGGTATCGGAGAGGAGCTGGCCTACCAGTTGGCAAGGTGCGGCTCACGTCTCATCCTGTCTGCCCGACGTGAAGATGAACTGAACAGGGTGAAGCGTCACTGTTTAGGTGAGATCTTTTTATTAATTTGATTACTTTTAGTAGCACTGTACTATAACACAAAATGAACACCCTGCTGTACGGCTTTTCCTTTATTTCTCAAAGCCTTTGTTTTAAACAGCTACAAGTTGCATAGAGGTTTCAGTGCTTCACCTGAGTAAGTGTCACTGTTGTCTGATTCAGTTGTGACCAACAGAATTCTTTGTGTCATTTATCTTCAAGAGTGCTCCAACCTTCAGGATGAAAATATTCTCGTTCTCCCACTCGATTTGTTGGAGAGGTCATCACATGAAGAAAAAACAAAAGCTGTGATTGAGTACTTTGGATGTGTAAGGCCACTGCAACTGCTCTTTTATGACTTATTTATGTGCAACAATTGTATTTGATTAACAACAAAAATCATCTTTAAGTCACATAATTAAAAAGCCTCTTTGTTATATATTTCATATAGCCCTCACATTACTTTTTGTTCCCCTTCCATCAAAGTACGATATGAAGTGAATATGAAAAGAAGTTAGATTAGAAGTCATGCTGTTTTCTGAACCTCCAGCTATTTCCATGGCCTTTTCAGATTGATATCTTGATCAACAATTGTGGCCGGAGCCAGCGCTCTCTGTACATAGAAACCAGCATTGATGTGTATCAGGCCCTGATGGAGCTCAACTTCCTGGGCACGGTCTCCATCACCAAGCAGGTGCTGCCTCACATGACGCGGCAAGGCACCGGGAGCATCGTGACTGTCAGCAGCGTAGCTGGCATCGCTGGGGCACCCCTGGCAACAGGATACTCTGCCAGCAAACACGCTCTTCAGGTGAGGGGAACACAGAGCACGTACGATCACATAACTTTGTTTCTGTTTGTCTTCTCTGAAAGAATTTTTGTCGCTGTCCTCACGGTATATACACAGATTATTGTATTTTCCGGGGATATTCATTTTTTTTTTCTATAGTGGAGCAGGTCTGTTTTTTCCAAAACGCTCATTAACTGCTTGTTAGATATGAAATAAATATCTTAACAAGTGGTGTCCGGGTATGTGTATATACTGTGTCTGATTGTTACTATGTTTTCTGCAGGGTTTCTTTAACTCTCTTCGATGTGAGTTGACAGACTTTCCAAACATACTTATCAGCATGGTGTGTCCTGGGCCTGTGAAATCACAGGTTGTCCACAATGCCTTCACAGAGGAAGTAAATAAGGTATTGTTTTTGTCCTAGAGCTGTTTATTGTGAACATAAAAATCCAGCTTTACCTGTATTGCGTGTGTGTGCTACTCAATGGTTTGTTTTCAGCAACATGTTATTATCCCTTACATTCCCTAAGCCTGTGACCACGCCTGGTAACCAGGACCACAAGATGCCTACGAGTCGCTGTGTGCACTTGATGCTTGTTGGAATTGCTAATGGTGTCAAGGAAATGTGGATTGCCCAGCAGCCCTTCCTCTTGTATTACTACCTCTGGCAGTACATTCGCACGTTTGCCTGGTTCATTACGAACATTTTGGCCAGAAAAAGGGTGCAGAATTTCAAAGCTGGTCTGGTAGGTATATAATCATGTCTTTAAAAGTAAATATGGTGCATATTTTCAACCTAAACACACACTTTGTGTCAGACAGGTCCATCTGAAAATCAAATATCACAAGACTATGTAAACTACTGCAACCATTATTTTGAATGCATTATTAAAATCACACTAAACAGTGGGTAGCCATGTCGATGAAAGTCTAGATGCATACATGTGATAATGTGCTGGACTTTTTGCTGCCTCAGAGCAGTTGCCAGTTAGATAATGGAGACCCCAGAAAGTCACTGATTCTAGCCAAAAAGTTGCCCCACAAAATTACCAGCACATGACACCCATAAAAAGAGCAAATTCTTGTTTCAACCTTTTGTTGAATTTTTTTGCGTGGAGTACAGATTTTACCTCTGATCAGAGCCAGGCTCTGGCTGTTTCAACTCTTGTAATAAATTAATAGAGAGAGAGAGAGAGGTATCAAATTTTTCACCTGTTATTTTAAAAGTACCCACCACAGCTGCACCTTTGAAGGAGAGTCCATCAGTCACGTTCTCACTGAGTTGTGAATTAAAATTTGATCAGTCAAGAGATGAAGAATTAAGTAATTGGGTGTACCTTGGGAGTATAGTACCATTACCTAAATCATTTCCTGCACCTAGTGCAAATTTCCCACATTTAAAATGTGTACATATCTGGTGAAATTGTGATTAAATGCTCACTTTACTCAGAAAGCACTCTGATGTGATGGGACCAGTTTGTTTTTTATGTATGTTTGACCTTGCTGTTACATTATGCACTGTTAACCTTGCTTCTTTAAACCATGGGATTTTTGCCATCTCAAAAGCAGCATTAACATTTGAATGAAGCAGATTGTAGCAGACACACTGCAGAGCCAATTCTTAACAGCTGGGGGGCTCAGCTGTTATTGACCTTACTCGGGTCTAATAAAAGGAAGACTATGGCCAGGATATGACCGTGAGCTTGACTACTTCCGTAAGGTGCAGACTGACTGACCAGTGTGTCTGTTGGTTTCTGCTGGACAGTGACAGCTAAGGGCCATGAAGAAAGGTCAAGTTTAAACAGGACAGATACTGGCGGGTTACATGCTCATGTTTCAGTAAGGTCTGAGATGCATCCTTTTGAGATTAAAAAGCTGTCTGGAGCTTATAAACTTGAGAAAATCCACATAATTTCTGTACAAGGAAGTCCCTGGTGTTGAGGCAATGTCGGAGGATCGTGCTTGTGACCATGGGCTGACACCTAGTCTTTCTTTTGCAGGATGCGGACTCGGCATACTTCACAAAGGCCAAGACCTCCTGAAAGTCACATCCTCCAGATGAAACATGTTTATTGCATTTTCTATTATGGCGATTTAAAGTTAGCCTTCTAGATAGGAGTTCTCCTTCATCTAGAACAGCCATTCTCAACCAGTATGCATAATAGACTATATTGTATTCATAGTTCAGTGACCAGTTACATTTGAATATCGCCTCACCAGTTGCAACATATCAGGTGGAAACAAAGAAAAGTTTTGCCCCATTTCAAGCTTACATTCCCTTGGATCATTTTTTAAAACCAGAGATGACAGACAATCCTGTCCTTGCAAAATCCCCAAACTTATGTTATTTGGAAATAAGAGGCTGAATATGTTACATTTTGATTCAGCAATGAAAGCATATTTGGATGTGGTGAAATCCTGTGACAACCCAAATATTTTTAACCCCTCATTTATTTGTTAACTTTATCTAAATTTGATTTTCTAATGTTTTCCAATCAATTTCTGTTGTTTATTGAAACAACAATGCTTCTTCCAAGCAATTTATTATAACTATATACAGTTACACATAGAAAAATTAATATGTACAAGAGACTATGGTCAAATCCATTTAACTCTTCAACCTAAACTGTAAACAAGTAAAGTGTAAATAAAATGATATGACGAAGCACCATACAAAAACAGCAAGACATATACAAGGCATATCCTTAATAAATTAACAAAATATTTAAGATTTTGTCTGGTTTTTGTGGATCTGGAGTGGAATCACTAGAAAATTGTGAAAATCTGAAAAATACAATTAAATCAGAGGTATTTGGCAGGTGTTCTTAAAAAAAGGGATGTGGCCAAAATGATTAACTTTTTTTGACACAAACATTGATAAACAACCCACTAAACTTATGTACTTCAATGGAAACCAAGCAGGGACTATTTCAAGTTATCAGTGAGTACAGTGGTTGAGTCATTGCTTTTTGCTCTGTGGTACAGGAAGTAATGATGCATCAATAAAGTCAAACGCAAAGAAAAACAAAAACAAAACACAAAACTGGTTCCAAAACACACAATATCATTCTTTTCAAGTCGTGTGTCAACAGTTTCATGGGTAGAAGTCCAAAAATTGCATGACGTTTTTGACTTTGATAGTTTCCACAAGACTTTTTAAATAGCCATTAACGTTTTGTTTTTTTCTGTGATGGTACCAAATGTATAAGCCTCCTGTTACATCTCGGAAGGGTGTGCAGCAGAAAGGGCAGAAAAAGACACAGGTCAGAAGCAGGGGAAGTGGAGAGGGGGTGAGGAGTAAATGGGATAACCTAAAGGTGGGTCAGCTGCCTGAACAGTCAGGTTCCTTAGCATGAAGGGGTGAGCCTGGATGCTGTAACGCTCCTCATCATCATTAGTAGCATACAGGAGCTCCCAGGAGAGGTTTGCCCACTGGCCTCGCACCCCTTCTCCATTCAGACGGCCCACATGCACCAGCTGCTCCTGCAGGGACAGGACTCGCCCTGTGTAGGTACCCTACAGAGAGGGACAGTCACTTATAAAAATATAATACATACAGTTAAAAGACAGGCTCTAAATTTCAATTGTAAATTACCTCAATTTTATTTTATTGCCTGAAAAAGATACGTTTTCATATTTTGTACCTTACGAAAGTGTAAAATCAGGACTGGTGGGTGCTACTTACCATAGCGAGATCATGTCCTAGAGAGAAAACGGAGGGTTTCTCTTGAAGCACACTGTCATGCCAGCCTTTCTCTGTCACCAGGCCAATGTACCAATCTCTTTCATATTCTTCTAGAGTGCTGAACAATTCATCAGGGGACTCCATGGGCCCCAGACTTGCCTGATCAAAAAGCAGCTTAAAGCTGAACCTGAAGGCAAACAAAACCATTGAAGTAGAATTCAACAAAAATAATTTACTCTTTTTGTGTTACAAATAAGCTCTATTGATCAGCATTAGCAAAACCTAGAAACTGTCAACATTACCTGAAAGCACGAAGTGTGAGCTGGTAAAGTTCTTTACTTGAGGAGAGCCAGTCAAGACCGTCTGTCCACGGTATGTCTCCACAATAAAGTCTGTAGACATAAGTGGGACTAGTGAAAGCAGACTCAGCCCCCAGTGAGATGAGACATGAAAGTGCAACCTGTGCATGCAGCTCTTTCAAGACTTCATCCTCCTTCAGGGCTTTGGTCATGTCCTCTGGGGTCTCGCCCTGGACAGCAGGGCCAAACTGCCCCAAGGAGAACCGAAACCAGTCTTCAGGAAACAAATGTCTGAGCTGCAGCATTCGAGATGGCAGCAAAGGTGCTGTCCTCCAGCCTGTGGGTAGATTGAAAGCCTCTGACTGGGGGCAGCTGAAGTTCAGCTGAGGGACAGGGCCAGGAATCTCTCTGAAGACCTCTGAGTTATGACCTTTGTCCACTACTGGCATCCCGACGCCCAGACCCAGAGGCTGCAGTGGCTGGAGGGCAGTGAGGGCCATGTTTTCAAAAAGACTGTCCATCTCCACAGAGCCAGGCAGAGAAGCCCCTGTTTGCAGTGATGCATGACCAGGCTGGGCTTCTGCAGTCACTAATGCCACTGTCCGCCTGGCTGGTTGAGTTCCAAATAAGTCGTCCTCATCTGACCAATCCCCAAAGGAGGTCAAGCTAGAGCTGTCCTGTCTGAACCTGAGAAAAGACACATTAGATTCCACCACGACAGCTTCAGATGGCTGGTTACAAGTGGTCTGTGCGAACTGGGAAGACTGGGACTTTCTGCCTCCAACTCCTGGCCCCTCTTCCCTGCTCCAAAGAAATCCTTTATGTTTTTGCACACCATAGCGAAGGAGCAGCCAGACCAGCACTTTAAGAAAGTCATCCTGAAGCTTCCTCAAATTGTCATGAGAATCAATGATGCCAGAGAGAACATTTCGGGCATCAGAGTAGACTCGTACCACAAGGGCAGCACAGGGAGTGAGGGCATTCCCCCAGTGCAGGTTAAAGCCTTGGGAAAAACCCAGCCGCTCTGGGTGCTCAAAAGCAGCTTCGAACACCTCATCCACCCGTCGTGCCTCCACTGTGTGGCAAGACGTCTCCTGCAGCTCCAGACCCTAGAACAAACCACACTGTGTAATCTTGTTTAAAATGAGGGTAGTGATTGTTAGTAGACAATTAGAAGCATACAGTACCTTAATATTGACTGTACAGTAACCATAGCCTCTCTCTAGGATCATTATCCAAACCATACGGTCCTGAAAGCGACCGAGAAAATGAGAGCCTGGGGCTAAAGAACCTACGGGGGGAAGAGAAAATCATCAGCAACCCAAGAGGGAAATGAAAATTAAAATGTGTGTATGTATGTCTGGTAGCACACATAAGGTGCACGTCTTTTCATTTTGCATTAGTTGTGTCCCTGTGCTGACGATGTGGATAACATGGCTACTGGATAAACTGCAGGAAACAGTCACCATCACAGTTGTACAAGAAGGTCAGGATACTGTTTTAACTGGATGACTGAGATCTTAATATTGAATCTTTTCTTAGCCAATCAATCTCTAAAAACTCACTCCACACGTTTGGTCAACAGACCGACATTCATTTCATCCCAGATGGACAGATATAGCAAAGTAATGGAGGCTTTTTTTAAAAGTTGACTTGCTTGCCTCAAAAATCATGGAATGTCCCATACCAACATCT
>KV751346.1:5235568-5263756 GCA_001698575.1 Mola mola
AGAACAAAAGTCTTGCAGCAGCTCTGATTTGCCTAAGAGTATTATGCACGGTGCTATTATGGGTTTTGAATACCTAAGTTAACCACACTGAATACAATGATTTTTATTATTGGGATATTTTAGAAACTTTTGGTTAATGACAATACTGTGAAAAAATCTAAATATTTTGAAAATTTCAATTATGTAGATTTTTGCAATATGTTTATTGATTGGTCAACAAAAATGTGCAGTATTATTGAGATCTGATTACTTTCAATGACCATTAGAATAGAATATTCAGACAGTTTGGAATATCCTTTAAATGTATTAATGACTATTCACTTGAAACATTTCAGAACAATAAAAAAAAAAAAAGAGACACCAGGAGATACTAAGCGTGGACAACTAACCCAGTGACCCTCTTGCAAATGCTGTCCTCAGAGCAGAGGCCAGACTGCCACTCATCTGCTGGTAGAAGACTGAGTCTGGACAGGGACAGGCGGTACCTACAGGGCCTGGCCAACTGCGCTGCGGCCTGGGGAACCCCACCAAAAAGATGGGCAGGGTGAAGAGGGGCAGCAAAGGAGCGGAGAGCAAGGCAGAGAGGGTTACCACCGCCACCAGCAATGGGCACAGGGAGGCATTCAAAGCCAAGAGAGTTCCAGCTGACTGCCGGCGCTGTTTCTTCTCTGTCCAAGATGTTACCAACACAGTCAGGATGAACTTCAACTTGGCAAGACACTGGGTTAGTCTGTCAATCAGGAGGCCCACCTGGATCAGAAAGAAAACCATGAAAACCACCAACTGACTGAACTGCCATCAGGCCCTATCAGCTCATGCCTTTATAAGATATAGTGTTTTGTGGGCTTTGCTCAATATTATTTTACATACTTCTAGCTCCATTTTCTGATTCTAATATCCAATTTCACCAAAATATTGTTTGTATCGGCAGTGGCTACTTTATGAGGTCTCATATGATCAAATGCAATCGAAGACAACGCCTCATTCATAAATTTTACTTTTGCAATGATAATTTAACTGGCAATGTCATACGGGTATTTAAATTAACAATATTTGTGTTTTGTTGAGCTTGGCAGTGGTATTTAACTGTGTTGGATTATATCTGGAAGTTTTTTTTTTAAATGTTGTTGCCGTCAGAATTTACATCACAGAAAGAAAGATTATTGCACACATGCATCTATTTAATTCAGTCCAGTACACCTACAATACATCTACTCTGAGAAAAGAAAAAAAAAATTACGTTGACCCCACCAGAAGAAGCTGAACTCCAGTTCCCAGGTTGTCCCACCCTGGCAGAATGTTATTTTCAGCAGCAAGCCGCACTAAGACCACCACCACTGTTTGCAGCAAAGCATCCTCTGCACTCTGCCACACCTGCACAGCAACAAATATCAATTACTGTCAGCAGGATAGTCACAAAAGCCAAGCTAAGCTGTCTGGGATAAATCACAGTTCATTTTAAGAACAAGAAAAAAAACCCAAAACAAAACAATGCAACCAACTAAAAGCCACATTTTTCCACGTCATCAATTTTGTTTATATTGTAAACAAAGATTTAAGCACATTTTAAATTTGCTTGTCATTGTAATTCCTCTTATTTTTTCTGCATATTATATTTACATTGATACATTGATGCTTTTAACATACCACTCTGAAGGCCCGTGTGAATCCCACGCTGAGGGAAACCGTGTGAAGCAGCCGCAGAGATTTGTCCATTGACAGGAAAGCAATCATTGCAAATGGAGACACTGCGAAGAAAAACAGTGTGGGGTGGGTAAGACAGACTCACATTCAGAGCAGCATTGTTTTCACACCTGAAAGAGATGTTAAGATCACAACACATGAAATTATAACAAGCTCACCTAGATAAAGAAGGACTCTTCTGATTGCTGCAGCAGTGTACAATCCTCTGTTTCTCTTCTTGAAAGTCTGCACACAGGACGTACCTTTAGGGTACAGGGGATTGAGGAACATTCCTCCAAATACATATGCCCCCTGAATCTCTCTGAGAGCCCAGCAAAGGCAGAATAGAGTGAGGAGGAGGTAGCTAACGGGAGTTTGGGGCCCCTTAACCAGACTCTGGGACTGAGCTGGACCAAGGAAGTGGTGCAACAGCCCTGCTTCTGTCATTGCCACCAGTAGCAGGGTTAAATATAGCAGCAGTTCCCTGCAGCCGAGTATCCATCCAAAGGACCTGGGGGGAGGAGGGAGTGACCCCCCTTTGCGAAATGCACCGCTTCCAAAGGCTGCCTGGGAACCTCTGCAGAGTGTGCCAACCTGGCTGAGGTCCAGGCTCAGCAGAAATCCCATAGAGATGGACAAAAGCACCACGCCCAGCGTTGATGGGATGAAGTAATTACACAAAGCTACACCAGCAGATACACCAAACATCAGCAGCAGCCTGTGTGACAGTCAACACACAGAAGTCAGAGGTGGTAATGTGCAGGCTACGGTCACTACTAGCATCTGATGAGAACTGGAGTCAGCTTCAAAATATGATTGGATTTAAACATACATTTGGGCATGCTTTTGATAATGTGTGTTGAAGATGACATATAGTTAAAGCAAAAAAAGGTAAGGCTTGAAACCAGAGGCCATAAGTTATGGGGGAAATGATCAGGAAAAAAACAGTACCAGAACTTCCTTAATACAAATAAAATACATCAATAAATATATCCATTATTATTGTTTTGATGCATGTTGTGTAATAGATTCAACTGACATTGTATATTTTAATCTGTCAGCATATAAAGAGACGAACCGCTGTCATCTACAAACATACTGTGGTTGTTGGTCACTTTCAGATTTTCTACTTAACATCTGTCATATCAGTGTAAAAAAATATAGACAAGGCTAGGCTATGTTCTTCCAATCCATACCTGCGGTTGCTGGACATGGGTGATCCTCCTAAGCCAAACACGAGAGCCTGCTCCATGCCCCAGAGGAGCAGAGCGTCCAGGGGGGGCAGTATACCGAGCGCCCACATCAGAGGTAGGAAAAGGAACAGCACATGGAGAACCTGGCTGGCCAGTTGGAGCTCAGGGACAGGGCCTGAGAACCTACATCAGAACAAGATCTTGAGATGTATTACAGTAGTAAGTATTGTAAAATGCAGCAGCATGTGAAATGTTTTCTGCATTAATCAGAAAACTGTGGCTTTTACTCACCTGTGAGCCAAGTCCACAGCGATGAAAATAAAAATGTAGAGGGGCCTGGTGAGTGGGGTGATCTCATACGCATCCTGTGCCTGGAAAGTGGCTGTCTCTGTGGCTGTATTTACAATGAGGGAATACTCAGCTATACACAATGTCACCCAGCTCAGGACGAAGACGACCAGCGATACCCCAATGCTGCCATAGAGAGCAGTCAGTCTGCCAAGTAACACATACCATGTCCCAAAGCCACAGAGCAACCCAGCTAGGACTGTATGCAGCACCACATTGAGCCCAAACCTCTTCCCTGGGGCAATAAATCGGACCGTCTCTGGGCTGACACAATGGGTGAATTCCATTTCTTCTTCATCCACCAGGATGTTGGGGGCACCAAGTCGCTCCACTGTGCCGCTCTTCTGAGCAGCATAGAACGCCAAGGCTTGGACGCCCGCTGCAGCCCCAAACATAAGCATGCCAGAGAGAACTGTGGCATGGAGCTCCTGAAGCAGCTGCAGCTGGCAGACAAGGGTACCGATACCCCCAAAAAGCCATGGTGTCAAAAACAAAACGGCCTGGTTGACATAGACATATGGTGGGGCACAGTACCCCAACTTGAAACGTGGGCCACCCAACACTGTCTGGGGGAAACGCTTCCAGAAGAACTCCTGCTTGTATTCATTAAGAAGGGGCACATCTGGCCCCATTCTGACCATTCCCAAAGGGGTGGCAGGTCATCTCCCCACAGCTGAAGGAGGGTGTCCATTCATCATCCCATATACACTGAAGCTATCTGCAACGAAGCATGCCTTCGGTTACACAATGGAGGTGATGTTAAACAAACCTGAAACGCAGTAAAATCTGATCAAAAATGTGATTTTCATCACAGTGCAAAATTGCAAAACATAACAGATTATCACTGAACATTGGTAGTGGTGACTGCCAGCTTTTTTTTTTTTTGCTAATACCCTGGATGTGTCAACCACGTTGATACTGAGATGATGAGGAACTGATGAATCAGTTCTCTGTAATAACATGACACAGACTGTAGTAAAATCAGCAGTAAATACTACAAGCGTTAACCTGCAATATACTGTCAAGTTGTGTATATTTACTGGCTGTACAATAGTTTTGGAACTACTGAGAATTTATTACAGCTGTCATACTCTAAACTGAACACTGGCCCTTAAGCAACAGGGGTTTAACTGAACCAGCATTACTAATTGTTCTATATTCTATATACAGAATTTTTTTTTGCATACCAAAATATATCTTAAATCCACTGCTTTCCAGCTGTAATTTGACCTGTCTTTTACGATACACTGAGGACTTAACCCAAAAATCAAAGAAATTCACGGGACACAGCACCATAGATGACAAAATGGAGGAGGGGTGTAGAGCTAAAAGAGATATAGAGAGAGAGCTGATCGTTTTAATAGATAAATAGTTCCATTAGCTGAAAAGCTATAGGAGAAGCGTGCCAAAACACGTACGGAAATGGAAA
The DNA here is from genome assembly GCA_001698575.1 of Mola mola. Taxonomy (NCBI): domain Eukaryota; kingdom Metazoa; phylum Chordata; class Actinopteri; order Tetraodontiformes; family Molidae; genus Mola; species Mola mola. Next base: position 5,240,222 of record KV751346.1, read on the forward strand.
GAACAGTAATACAGGGCAGGATAAAAACTGTGTAAATGCTGACTGATTAAATTCAACAGGACAGGCAGGTATCAATTCATTTGGTACGTCCTTTTCATCAATCTCAAAACAAAAACGTGTCAAATAATCCTTGAAACTTTCAGAGAGTCAAAGCCGTAAGGACCTAATAGAGTAGGTCGCTATTACAAGTCCGTGCTTCAATAATAACGGACCACAACTGTAATTTATAGAGTTAAAAAAATATGAGATACTTGAGCAACAGCTGCTGAGCTGCCATGAAAACACAACAAAGGTTGTATAGTTTGTGGATGCGCTAACAAAGGCTGACCTGTTCAAGCTGGTACCTGGATGTTTCGAGTGGCACTTCAGACCGCTATGATAAACCAGGTAATTCGCTTAAGGTAAATTATTTTACAGACCGCTCCGAGGATGTTCCTGCAGCTGTATTGTTGTTAGCTACCGAGTCTTTTCAGCCTGACTCCGTTAGCTTGCTATTACTAACAGTTAGCTTAGATAACAGCAGGTTAGCCAACCGGAGTGTCACTGGCGTGAGACAAACTCACCGTTAACAGTGGAATTACCAAATGCAGATAAAGCACTGAGTAGAATTTGACGATACGGGTCGTGCAGAAATCGGCGGCGTTAACATTAGCTGCGAGCTAGTAGCTTGAAAGCCAAGCAACATCGGTGTGCTACGCAGGCGGATTGTAACCAATAGGAGAGGAGAGGAGAACAGAACGCGTCATCTGATTGGATCAAAACACAAAACCCCGCCCACTCAACTTCTCAACTTTCAACAACTACAACAATATTGACGCAGAAATACATGTATGTGGGTTTTTATTCGGGTTTTTTTGTTTTTTTCTTTTTGATAAAAGAAAGAGGGCAAACAATGACTTTTAGACGTTGGAGGGGGAAGCAGGGCAGTTTCTGTCTATTTTATTTAACTATGTGAGGAAACAAGGATTTTGAATTCTCATGAGATGTGTAGTAATGATTGTCATGAAAAGTTATGGAACAGAACGACTGTGTGAAACTCCCATATCTATTGACAGCTGGTTACACTTTCAAACGCCATTTTCCTTCTTCAGTAAAAAGAAGCGTAGCTGCTATAGTTCACCCGTGACGTAAACCTGCGACTGATGACGTGCACAGGGGGTGCAGCTTTGTGTTTTACTTGTGCCGTTTGACATGCAAACCATCATCAAGCAGCACATACTTTATATGTTGGAGTCAGTTTAACGCTATATTTTGAATGACTGGTCACACAAATTGATGGAAAACTGGTGATATGGAAAAGGTACCCAGACACTCCAAATTATTAGCTACTGTTCAAAGAGAACCTTTTGAATTTCTAAGCATACAATACATTTAAAAGCTATTAAAGATTTATTTTTAAGTCAAAGATTCCTTAAAGTGGGAATAATATTAACTTTGAGTATTTTAATTAATGATGACTACTTTTAAAACCACTTGACAGACTGCATAATGCTTATACATTGATATGCTGTCAGTTCCATATAAACCACGACACATTAGACTGTGGTTGTCTCCCACTTCTGCTTTGTATGAAACAAAACAACACTGACACAGTGTAAAAAAGGCAGATAGTCTTTTTCAATCAGTAACAAAGGATTTTATACCACTTTCCATGAACAAAGAAAAGAGCAACCTCTTGCAATTATAATTACAATAAATGACGCATCCACATGAGTTGTTTATCCTCCTTGTCCAAAATAATTTTTCAACCTCTTTCTTGCCAGCATCTTTAAATCCCAAATCTAATGCATTAAGCTGACCCAAAGAATTGACATGGGATTAGAAATATTAATATTACGTTCTAAATCCTTGTTATCATGTCCTTAATACAAAAAAGAGAAAATCCTACAAGAGTTTTAATGTTTCAGTATAATGAAAGTGATTGTCATCAAGTCTTTCCAAATTGTTGATATTGAGAAGAGGGCAAAAAGGAGGCTCATGAAGTGATCAACTAAAAAGGCCAAAATATCAACACAAAGAAAGAAAATAATGTGGACACGGGGAGATTAAATTGTTGTTGTTATTCATGACTGGGGATAATGTTGGCCAGGAGGCTGTCATCTTTGTCATGTTGAAGACTGGAATTTCTGCTCTGTGAAGGACACAATAAACCATCAGAAACACAAAAGCCTGTCATGGCAACATGTATTTTGCCACATTGCACCCATTATTGAAATTATTTCTCCATTTTTGTTGAATGAAATTGTATTTTGATGACGTAAAAGAGACACACACATGCAGATACCATGAATTGAGGTTTGACACCAAAGTGGCTATAGTTAACAAAAGCTATCATCTTAAAAATGACTCCTGATAAATTTAAAAGAAAATTGGCTATTTATTTCCCTGTTTTGGTCATGTTAGCCACCTAGCACGCTTCACACGGTTGAAATGAGTGATAAATCACGTGCAAGTCGAGAAATGAATAGAAGATCTAATTTAATAGTTCTGCAAGGCATGCTCACATCCAAAATGTCTGTGCAAAATGAAAGCATTTTCTTTTCACTCTTATTATCACTCGACACATTCTTTTATCTGTATTTTCCTCATTTGCTTTTTACATTCACTCCTCGTTCTAGGGTGCCTCGCAGGAAGCAAATTACAGGAAAATGACAAGTGACAACAATAAGTCAATGGCAGACTTTAAGAGAAGGAAAAATGGCAAGAGAATGGCTTGAGAATGTTATTTGTAGGGATGAGAAAAGAACTCGAGACATAATATACACCCTTTAAAAACAAAATAATTCGTATTTTGATGCTGACCTGGAGTTGGCTGCCATCAGCAGCCAAATGAGGAGAGAACATTTCATTTTCACAAAAGCAATTCAAAGTCAAGTGTTGATGTTGGTGTAATTGTAACGTCTACTAAAGCATTTCAAAAGTTAATACAGGCTCTTAAGGTTTGTAATGCACTTGGATTTTAATGTTGTTTATCTGTCACACATACTGCACACTGTGCTTTGATATGCATCACACACAATGCTGCGTTGTCTTCGGCATCAAACATCAATCAGTGTCGTCATCCTTCTCACTTCACTCACAGCATCAACCAACGCTAGAACCAGAGTAGAGCAGTGAAAACATGGTCCATTCAGCAATTATTCAAAGAGTCTTGGACTAATGGCGCTCTGAATGAACAGAAAGAGCAAATGTAGGGAGTTAGTGGCCCAGCAGTAATGGCCCGATGCGGAGAATCTATATTTGTGTGTGTGTGTGTGTGTGTGTCTTTGGGGATGGGGGGGAAAGCATTTATTACTGATTCACAACAAGCACAAACATGTCTAATTCTGAAACCAGAATAAGACTGTAGAGACCAACTTACCACCCCTCTTCACCCTCTTGTTCCCTCCCATCCAAACCGGACTCCATATCAGGGAGATGAAAACATAACCTGTCACAATATATTCCAGTAAACTAGCTATGAACCATGTGGTCTACTCACATGGAGGAGGGAGGAGAGGGAGAGAGCGTCAGCGTGAGCAGTGCGTCTGGCTTCCCTCTAAACTGATGAATTATTCACATGCTTTATGCTAATGTCATTCTAATGTTAAAAATACTGACAGATATGCGAAAAAAGAAGCATACTGTATAACATGGTATACTCACCACAAGCTTACACCACACACACAGTTGTACATATCCATACTGCACAGATTGCACACAAATACAAAATATGTAATTATCCTTCTGAATACCCCATGCATTAGTAAGCTCACATTGAGCCCCAAAATCTGTGCATTAGAGTGCATCAGTCGCCCTCCGATGTCAGGAAGGGCAAGGTAATGACCGTGCACTCACTTGCACGGTCATTAGCCCCGCTTAATGGTGGGAATTAACACAAATTAAGTGAAGTTAAGCACATGCATTAGAGAAGCTTGTTTGCGGAGAGCTTTTGCCTTTGGTTGCCTCGAGCTTGCTGGTCCCTCACATGACTGGCAAAGACTCCACGGGCAGGGAAACACACAGCTATAGCATACATACATGAACCTGCCTCTGACTGATAAATTAGTACTTGGAGGGCAGGTGGTAAACTCATTGAGGAATAACCAGTAAAGTTAAATGAGACCCAATGGTGCTCTAAGGACACCTAGCGGTGACATTAACTAGGTTGATATACGTGACATTAAAAGCATATGTATTATGAAAAAGAACATGTTAAATAAAACAATAATTTAACTCTACGAGATGTTGCTGAGATAGGTGTCTTGTTTTTTCCTGCTGTACAACATATACCATTCCAAATTCCAGCCACAAGTAAAGCCGTGACAGAATGTATACCTGTATTCAGTATTTCGGTCCAGTATTACTGGTTTCAAAAACGTTTTGTTAGAAAACATCTAAAAGCAAAATGTCCCAGAAAGAAGAGGGTTTCGGTCACATATCCTAAAATAGAGTGTATCCTCCAAATTACTATTCCAAACTGACTTGGCAGTGCAGGAGGTTTATACTCTCGTGTCCAGCGGGACTAACATCATAAATATCAAATGCAATAGGTTCAGTTCCAGTTACACATGAGATTTGCCTGTTAGTCGCAACTGCGCTGGGCTTTTCGAAAAGAGGCTAACATGTTGAAAATGACAATCTCCGAAATCCATTTGGACCTAATTCAAGATTACATCTTTAGCTGAGCGACTGCAGATTATTGTCCACAGAGAGGTGTGCTAAAGCTGGATTGTCCACTTGTTGGGGGCGCATTTGACCCCAATGCGTACAGCGTGCCAAACTCACACTCCCTTACATCTGTGGGTGTTTTTTTGTTTTTTTTCCACTTGTTTAGGGCCAAAGATGGAATAACAGTAGAAATGACACCAATACCTTTCATCCTCAGATTACCATGGTTAGTGATCCACGCACGAGGACAGAAAATAAGGTCACAGTCATCCTAAATGCACCCAAATGTGCTACAGTCAAGTTTTCCAGCAGCCAAATTTTTTATTGAACCCCAATCATGTTTTAGCTGAAATTAAAGTTCAAAGAGCTACAGGGATGGTTTATTATTCAAATTTAATTTACTGCCATGTCAAAAAAAAAAAGATACTTGAATTGCCCAATGTTCCGGCTTTTTCTTTATTAAATATACAAACATATGTAAATGCTCACATACATTAAGAAATTGTGTCCTACACTAGTTTGATCCACGACCACACATTCACCACTGACCACTACACGGGTGGAGGTTTACTGCCATTTGGAAATCTGGAATATAACAAGCACAAATAAATATTCAAAGAATGCTAAATTGAAACAGACGACACATTTTTGGAAATGTTGTGCTTACCCACCTGCTGTCTTGTTCGTGGTTGGGACATGCGATGATCACTCTGTTTCCATCGGGGAGGAGGGCTGTGGTTGTTCCCGTTTTTCGAATGTGCCTAAATGTTATGTCAGTTTGACGGCTTTGAGCACCATAAATGTGCTTGGGCTTCTTGTCTGAATTGGGAATCAACACAAGGGGTGTGTGAGTAAGAAGGTGTTCCACCAGCCATCAGTTTAATATATAGTTTTCTGTTATATCAGTAGAAGTAGTAGAGAGAGAATCCTTATTACTGCATTAGATCTGAGCAAATTCAAAATTCTAAAGAAAGAAATGATCTCCAGGAGGAGAAAATATCACACTCACACTTGTATGTGTAATAAGACTGGGCCTCGTCGACGCTGTTAGACAGGATATTGCTTCTTAGAAGGGTGTGTTGAGGGATGGAGTTCGGCATGCCAGGCAGGCTTATTTCAGTGACAAATAGAGAAGGGCACTGGCAGTATGGCTTTAAGAGAAATATTAAATAAGTTGCGTGAGACAGATAAAAGTAATTTTCAGCACAGTTTTGCAGTGAAAATATAAGCAGACATTCAAATAATTTGTAGAAATGATCTCTTTGGGGGCTTCCAGTGCCGAATCAATGTCTACTGTAACTGCAGTGTTTTCACTCCACTCGCATGCTTTTCAGAGGATTGGAAATTAAATTGCTTGTTGTTACAAATAGATGTACTGTACCTATATGGGGAAATAATCATGACTACTCATCAATAACAATGTTCGGTTTTAAACAGCAGCAGTCATACGCATAAACCGAGATGTGACAACTAGTCAGTTGGGGGAAGGTTGTGCTTGTGTTTAATGAGAAAACCCAGGATCTCTGCTTTGTCGTTTCCATAAGCAGAAGGGGTCGCGTTGACCTGGCTAATAGGGAGTAAATCCACTGGTGCATTATCGGCCGGGCACGTTTCATCTTATCAGCAGGATGATGCCAGCAGGCTTAGTCTGCCTTTAATACAGAGCTGCAGGAGAGTTACGGCACCGGGCTCTCAATACAGGAACATCCAATCAAGAAACATTTCATCTAGGCTTTTACTCTTTTGTCATCTTGTTTTGTCAGATTCATTGATGTTTTGACGTGCATTGAATGTGTGGAGGGTTCTAGCCAGGATTTCAGAGAAACTGAGGAGATGTCCACCTCAGCACAACAACAAATTGTTGTTATTTATTACTGTCCTGGCAGTATTGTTGCTAAAAAATATGTGAAGCATTATAATGTAATAAGGTATTTTATAATAATCTATAAAATATCCACCATATTTAGGGTTTTAAATTGTGGGATTTCTCAGACATGTTCCAGCTAAGGCCTACGTACGTATACGTTTGCTTGCGTTTCTGAGTATGCAAATTGTGTGCAGTTCTTACAGATGGTTCATCCGCATTGAAGAGTTCAGCCCTGGCCCTTTCCTCCTGGGTAATATCTACTCCATCCAGCACCTGCAGCTGGGAAAGATGAAGCACTGCAGCTGGTCTGTAGAGAGAACTTTTAGCCACCTGAAGAGAAAACAAACTGTTCGATTAAACAATCCACAACAAAATACATTGATCCTATGTAGCATGCAGCAATCTTGAAGCGTGGTATGGAATGAAGCCTGCTCTGCAACATCTGCAATAAATATAACGCTATGTGGGTCCCGGCATAGTTATCAACTGTGCCCCAGCTGACAGCAGCAGATAGCTCTCTGCCCAGCTGAAGGCACCCTCTGGTAAGGGTGCAAATTCAAGCTGCCCAGCTGTAAACTTAATGCTGTGATAGGACGCTGCTGTGATTAAGTTGTGAGTGCATGCCAATGGATATCCAGTGGAGAGGAAGAGACTAACTTTGGCAAGGAAGCATGGGTGAGGTAGTGATCTCATGCTGTCAGCAGCAGGAGGAATTGTCTCTTGGGTGGTTGTTAGCCTCTACCCCCTGGCAGGATTGACACCCCATATGGGAAGGAAAAAAATGAGTGCAGAGGCTACTACAGCTGAGCGTAGCTCTGTTGTGGACAGAGAGGCCCAGGACTCCAGGGTCTGCTTGGGCCTGATCCATGAGATCCAGATGGGTGATGTAACGGGGCCAAAAGCACCCTGCCATTTGGTCAACGGATTTGTCCCTGATGCTGGCCAGTTTGAGGCACAGCAGATGGCCCATCATGTAATCGCTTAATTTGGGACCACAGAATTTACACTGTGCAAGTGAGAAAACTGAGCCTGTGAGCATTTTGTCTTTTTTGATGATGTGCTTCCAAGTTAAAATGTTCAGACTTGTGGTGCAGTGATTACTTGTAGATTCATGTCAAAGCTTGCAACAGCAGAACAACTGTGGATAGTATTTTTTCCCAGTTCACGTCACATATTTGTGTTTAATGCATAAACTCACCGGATTACCAACAACAGAGAGCTCTGTCAGCGAAGGCAGAATATCCAGTTTTTCAAGCTCTGTGATGTCCTAAAAAAAAAGTAAATAAATTAGACTACCTTAACCTCTCATTTCACTTGTCTTTCCCACTGGTTGTGGCCTGCTACGCGTTGATAATAGAGACATATGCATCAGGGCATAGCCTTTCTTAATTTTGGAGAAGGGAGGATGGAAGCAGCTGATGAGAGAGATTACATGTGTGAGCTCTCATTAATCTCAACAGAGATTTCAGACACGCAATAGGGGCGTTTTCTGCCATTCCCAGGTTTATGGTTGCACTTGGCTGTGATTCAAAGACGCCTACACCGTGAGAACTGCTCTGGGGTGATTGCAGTGTTTATTCTGTCCTAATTGAATGTATGAAAACCTTAAAGACATGATGGGAGGCAGGAACTGCCAACAAAGGTGCAAATCACTCACCCCGGGCAAGATGGAGATGCAGACTGAGAAGCTGATTATACATTATCCTGATTGTTAGCCACTTTCTTCATACAAATAGCCGTGACCTTCAATCAAACTTGAATCTCCTGAACGCTACCCCTCACACGCCCAGTGGGGCGGTAATGACTCATGATTACTATACTTCGTATCTTACTTTGCAAATGCAAGGAAACGTATCACGGTGGCACACTGAGTGACGTCTACAACATCCGACACATTCTATAAAACTCTCAGTAAAATCTGGTGGCAAATCAAAAGCTCTCTGTGACTTTGGTGTTCACCTCAAGAAATCACTATGGTGTATGTTATTCAAATAGTGTCATTGAAAAGATAGATATGCAGTTTTACTGAAAATCGAAATAGAAACATTTTGAAAATCCAGACTGTGAGAAGACCACTGCTGCCTGTGGGGAATACCTGTAGCTTGTTCATGCCAAGAAAGAGCTTGCGGAGCTCAGTCAGAGGCTCTAGATGGTTGAGCTCCCGTATCCGGTTCTCTGCTAGGTGCAGTTCTACTATGACATTCTGGGCTATGAAAGAATTATCTGCAAGAGCTTTGATCCGGTTCCTGTCTAAAACAAGCTCTCTGAGCTTGTGAAGACCCTCCAGTCCGGCCACCTGTCTGATCTCGTTATCTAGGGAGAAAAGACAATGGCAAGATAGCTGAAACAATAGTCTAATACTTTGCTAAGCAAGAAAGAAAGTGCACACCATAAACAATATAAATACCAGCATTTTTAGGCAATATAAACATTTGTCAGGTATATATGTTGTTTTCTCCCTGGTGTAAAAGAGAGTGAAATTACAGTGACCGCTTTGAAAGATTTTGTAGCAAAGAAGGAAAAAAGGACAAGTAAAGTTTATTTTGTGGGACAAATCAGCCTGGCAAAGAAAAGCTCAATGAAAAGCCATCAAAAGCTTTTGAAAAGAAAGTCAGTAGTTCTTTTCTTCAAGTCTCATCTTGCATCTGGTCTGTGGTTCATGTGCTTACCTTTTCACAGGCTCCAAACAACACATTTTTAACTGGCTTTGTGACGTCAGGGGTGCTACTATGTGTACCTTCAAGAAAGAGTGCTTTCAGATTGGTGAGCCTGCTGAGCTGCAGATTGGCCATATTGGAGATGCCATTGTGACTCAAATGCAGAACCTCCAGGCTGCCCATCAGTGGCTCCAGACTGCAAGGGTGCCCAGTTTCCCTTAAACACAGAATGACAGTTTGCAGCCTCTGTCATTATATGAGCGTCTCTCCCCTACCCTTCCCCTCCTGCGGCCTTTTTTACCGCTCAGACATCACAGGTACAGACCACATAAAGGTTGGGGAGAAGAAAAGCACATCCGCCACACGCATGTTGTATAAAAGGAAATTATGATTGGAGGATCACATCATGGGGCTTGCTGATGGTCAGGTGGCAGGAGGTAGCATGGGGCACCCACTGATCATAGGGTTGGCAGTTCAAACACCACCCCATCCTGTCCACAGGTTGAAGTCTCTTTGGGGAAGACACTGAACGTCATAGTACACAGATCAGTTCCCTGTGTGGCAGCTCCACTGCCACTCACCCGCATAAGTAGCCATTTTACCATTTATTATTATTCCCACGCAGGACATATTGACAATGCATAAATTTAAATAAATCAAGTTTGGATAATAGCCTTATATAAATATGGATAGTTGCTGATTTTGCATCAAATTGCTGTGTTTTGAAAATATTTGAGGCGACAACTGTGACAAAATCTGTTCAGATTAATTGGTCAGGGCTGCCCCCTAGTGGGTAAAGCTTTCACATTTAGTTGATGATCAAACATGAGGTGAGACAATGTAAAATATAAATGTATGGATTACTGAAATAGGGAGTGTTACCCTCTGCCTCTGGAATGGCGCTGTTGGCCGTAACCACTGGAGTGAACTTTGCTGTGCAACATCTGTTTGTTTGTTTGATGAGTCTTCTGTCTGGGCAGGATGGACTCAATGCGGTTGTGGTTCAGACAGAGAATCTGTGAAGGAGACGCTGGAACTCAATTATCTGTCCAAGGCTTAGGCGCATTTCAAGCCAGCCTGCTGATTTTTGACATTGGGTGCACTTTGTACTTTGATGTTAGGTAGGTCGATGAGGCCAGAGAAGGAGGTGAGGTTGTTGTGCTCTAGGTTGACACTATGCAGGTTACGGAACAGTTCTGGCGGACACAGATCAATGATCCTGTCAAAAGAAAATTAAAACCATTTCAATTTGACAATTTCTTAGCGCATTAAGTCATCATAATTATGCTCATTTGCGGACGTGTCGCGTTTCTCCGCCTACTTGACTTGTTATCGTTACCTGACAGAGCAGGACTGCAAGGTGAGGTAGGTGATATCTGTGTAGTTTGAGTGGCCCAGCTTTTCTGTTACCATGTCAGGGGTGAGTCTCCCTCCAAACATATCCTTTGCAGTTTCACTCTCAGTTGCCTCCTAGAGAAAACAACAGCAAATACATAACCATGGATAGCATTGTGATCACTACAATATTTGATAGGTTTGAAAGGTTGCTGCTGTTGGTAAACACCACTGCAACGCCATCCAGAGCCTTTAGGACCGGTAGGTGGAACACCACGTAAATTCGATAGTTTTCCACTTTCTCTAATAGGGGATTGCCATTAAGGTCCAGAATGATGAGGTTTACCAATCCCTGTGAGGAAGAGGAGCATATGAGCTCAGACCGTGGAATAAGAATCTGAATCCTTATTGCTAGCTCTTTTTCTTTTTACCTTCAGATAGTAGATGTCCTGAGATGTAGAAATTTGGTTGTTGCCAATGTAGAGCTCACGGAGGGAGCGAACTCTCTTGATGCCATGCAGGGAACTTATACAGTTGTTTTCCACAGATAGGAAAGACAGGTTTTGCAGCTGATCTAAGAACGAGGCATCCAGACTGGACAGCTGATTCCCATCTAGACTCAGTTTTCTAAGGCAATTCAATTTTGACAGACCTGAAGAAATGGAGAGAGAAAAGAAACACATTCGTAATAATGGCTGCGGTAGATCATACAGCTCCGATGTAACTTCACTGGCAAGCTGACGGTGTGACCGACCAGTGATCGAGCTGATGTAGTTGTTGTTGAGGGAAAGCTCCTCCAGCTGCGAACAGCTGTCGAGACCCTCCACTTTAGAAATGTCATTATCATTAAAGGAGCCCCAGCGCAGGTTGACCAGTTTATTCAGATTGATCAGTCTCGAAATCCTCTGGTTGTCAAGATTCAGTGCTGTGATCTGGTCAAAACATAGAGCCATAAATGCACAATAAGAGCTTTGCAACGAAATCATTCTTGTTTTAGTTATTCCCAAGTGCCTGTTGCTCACCTTTGCAGTCCAGTCCACCTCCAGCTCTCGGTTGAGTCCCCAGGGTGCAGGATTCAGAAGGCTTAGAAGCTGGGCTGTGGACAGCAGGCTGAGTCTGCGGGGGCGGTCACTGTTGGTGCGTGAATGAGCCAAAATAGATGCCTGGAAGCAGAGTGCCAAAAGTCCAAATTGATTTTACGGTGCATCCTAAAATATACCTGTTCCTTTACTTATTTTTACACAGTAAATCAATAATCTGTATGTGTGAGATCTTAACCTGGTTCATTTTAGAACTGGCAGCCATCTTAACAGCACTGGCAGCCTCCTCCTCAGCTACCACAACATCGTCCAGGTGTGTGAGAGTGGTTAGACGGCCCAGTATGGTCATTCTGACAGTTTTAGGCTGGAAAGGGAAAACAACTTCACTGTATGCTTCCTCCTCAATGTGCTGTTCACCAACTGCTAATTGAATTTTTTTAATAGCACCACCCACCCTGTTCCACGGGTTGTATCGGGTGTCGAATTTCAGCAGGGCGGGTGTGTGTTTTCTCAGCACAGCCGTGTCCTCTCTGGCCTTGGTCAAGTTGTTCCAGCGCACGTCGAGCTGTTTGAGCTGTCCCAGCGCCTTCAGCCCATGTAGAGTCACTAGGTGGTTGTAGCTAGCATCCAAAAACTCAAGGTTGGGCTGCGGTTTAGGTAACAGAGACAATACATTGCATTTATTTCCAAATCTCTCCGTGTAACAGTACAGAGCACACTTCTATTGAATTTTATTTAATTTTTATTCATTGTATTAAAATTCTGCATTTCTTTTTTTTAATTTAAGCTCAGTGATACTATTTTTCGCTACACGTACCATATGAGAAATGTCATCCAGGTGCGTAAACTCATTGAAGCTGAGAGTAAGATGTCGCAGCGATTTGAGGCTGGAAATCTCCTTTATTTTGCTCAAACTGTTGCCATGAAGATTCAACACCTGTAGATTTGATACACAAAGTTTTTTATGAGTACAGGAAGTGGCTTTGAAAAGACGTTGCCATTGCTACTTACAGTGATCTGACTGAGGACATGGACTCTGGCTACGTTAAGAAGAATTTTGTCGTCCAAGCTCAACAACTTGGGCTGTGCTTTCAGCACAGGCTCCATGCTGAGAACTTCCTTGTCGAGGATAGCGTCGTTGGAGGGAGTATCATCTCTGCTTGTGCTTTGACCCAGCAATTCAGGTTGTTCTCGTTCCTATTGTCACAAAATATGAAAAGGCTTGAATATAAATTTCTCCAATAGGTTAATAATTATATACTTGCGGTGAATTTCAAAATAAGATGAATAAAATGTATGCAAGTAGAGAACAGACACGAAAATCATACCGAGTTTTGATTGCAAGAAGGCTCGAAATGACAGAGCATTTTTTTACCATTTAATTATATATCGTCAAATGAGAAGCTGAAGTTAAAATGGCGACGTGAACTTACAAAACAGATGACTTAATTACCTCCGTGATGTATTCAAAATATATAATGTATTCAGGCAGGGCGAGCTCATGGTCAAAAACAAACCACTGTCTGCTTCTGGGGCCACACTCAAGGCCAATGTGTGTGTCAGAGGAACAGGATCTCTCTGAATGGAAAACAGAAAGACAGGCAACGACACTGAATAAATACTGACAGAAATAATTGTTGCCGCGCCATGTCAGATGCCAAATACCTTCGCTCATTGCAGTTCTGAGCTTGGTATCCGTGTTTCGGTGCACAGAGACGGCTCCGGAATAGTGACACCTGTCAAATGGTTCTCCGATCAGGACAGGCATGCTGTTGCCCACAAACACTTTGGAAACGATAATCTGTCCTGTGGGCAAAAATATTTTAGTATTTTTGTAATTAAGAGAAAATATACAAGCTGAGGGGAATGTAAGGAAAAAAATAGAATGAGTAAAATGGACTTGCCATGCCTGGAGAGGATTGGATCTGTGCCGTGCTTTGAATCGCCTCTTCTAGCCTGGTTCAGTGTGTGTTCAATCTTGGGCAGTTCGACCACACTCAAGCTATTGGAAAAAGGTATAGCCCCTTCTGTTTTCAACACCTAGTACGAATAGTAAAAGGCAGCAAGGTTTGTAGATAATGTGAAAATAATAAATTAGACATAATTAGATTAAGAAAAACTTCCATACAATTTGAACATTTCCTCTGTTATTTACTGCATTTTGTTTATATGAATATAATTTTTGGCAATTTATTTTTTGCAAATGCTCTGAAATACAAACCTTGTATTGCTCCACTGTTTTGAAGCCTTCCACAACAATGCACAAGATTTCTTCCTTCTCGTTATGTTTTTTGGGGTCAGTGATGTAGAACAAGTGCTCCAACTGATGTCTGTAATTCCTGCTTGAAAGGCATACATACTGTTACAGTGAATGCAACAGCAATGTTAAAATATTCGCAAAGTATTGGTAAAAACAAACACAAATATAATGGTTTTAATCGCTTTAGATTTTTACACACTGTGAGAGAGATGCAGGCTCTTCGCTGAACAGAAGGCTGTGAAGCTTGTCCTCAAAGCGAAGTCTCAAAGCACTGTTGTGGATGCGGATAACTCTGTTGATCTTAATCCCAGCAATGCCATGAACCTTAAAGTCTGAATGAGAGAAGCGGGACAGCAGGAGATCGCAACAGGAAGCAAACCTGTCGGGTACAAAACAAATAAACAATGAGTTTTGTCTGCTATGACTGTCAATCAATTGACGGACGCAATTCAACTCTAATACCAAGGATCTGTGGCGTGGCCTTCTTCCAAACGAATGTTTCCAACACTTTCTAGCTCCACCTGCAGAAACTGAATGGTATAGTCTATCATGCGTTTGGCTTTGTCCAAATTCTTCTCATACCACGCATCAATTCTGTATAAACAACAAAAGAAAGAAGAAGAAAGACAATTTCTTTTATATGGGGACTGTTTTGTTACTGAGATGTCTGAATGTGGAGACACGAACTATACAGTTTGAGACTGAATGAAATGTAACTGAAATATACAGACTCCTCCAGCCTCCTCATCCTGTGCACCAGTCTCTCCTCTAGAGCTGCAATCTTGTTGAGGATTTTGAGCTCCATGGCGGCATCACAACCGTTGTCAGGGATCGGGTCACTTCTGTCGGCTGAACCTCTAACCGACGCCTTGGAGCCAGATGGCCCCTTAGAGAGCTCACGTTCGAGCTGTGTAGGACAACAGCCGCATTAGCTTGGCAGGATATCAGCAGCCTGTAGCTGGAGATGGCGGCTAAATAGCTGAACATTGAACTACTCCCAAAATAATTCTAATGACTATTTCAAGCATTGCACCTACATTCTTGAGTGCATAATTGATTGCTCGGACGGATTCTTCAGGTATCTGTAGCATAGTTTTCTTCTTCTCCATCAGACTCAGACGCGTCTCTGCCAGAGTCCTCTGAGCAGTCCGTACACGCATATTGTAGTACATCATTTTCTTCATTACTGTCGACTAATAAAGACAGGCAACAACACAAGCACTGCATTCTTTCTCTTTTATACAGACAGACATCACTCAAACCTTAAAAACCTAATTTAATGTTACGTATCTCAGTAACGTTTTAAAAGATATTAAATGTGTCCAGCCAAGTTCAAGGGAAGAGCAAGTGTGATTTATTTAAATTGTACTTGTGTTGCAATTGTGTTTACAATAGGGATATATTAACTAACATTAGTTAATGGAGTAATACGCATTTACTAACAGTCAACTTTGAGTCATTCAGGTTAATAAATGCTTTATTAGGTTAGGGCTAGGTACCCATCCGTGTCCAAATGCTTCTCATTGTGTTATTTAACTGTTAATAGCCATTACTGTGTTAACTAATGTTAACACACCTTAGCATCTTATTTATCAGTAGAACTGTTAGTAACATGTTAGTGACATGTTAATTAATGTTAATTGATGTACCATTATAAATACACTTAATATAAGTTTTACCAGTGGGTCTATTTCCATCAGATTTTTTGCATAGTCAGCAACTCTACCGAAGCACTGAGGTAATGAACCAAATTGGTGATATGCTATTTTTCTACTATCTAGCTGATACTTGAGGGAATCAAAGCAAATCATGAGCAGTGAACTTAAATCAAGGTTCCTGTTGGTCCTCTTAATACCTTAGCTGCTTCCTTGACTTCCATGCTCGAGATGTCGTAGGTGTCGAGTCGCTGCAGATGTGGCATGTGATAAAGCACGTGTGTGGCGTAGTTACACAGTAGACACACTGGGTTTGGGGTAGATGTGGGATCCTTCAGTGCTAAGTCTGTCAGGTGGGGTAACTGGGATAGCATGGTAAGCTCCTGGTAACCAGATAGCGCAGCTCATTCAATACAATTGAACTCATTTATAAAGCCCCGAAAACACCACTTTCTCACCTCTTTCCACACTTTTTTCTCCTCTGTTAAACTGTTGTGCCGTTTAAAAAATGGATAAACAGACAGCAGAGGCAGATATCACTGAGGTCCACATTTTTTTTTCTCTGCCCATAACAGAACTGTCTGAGATATATATGTTTTAATTCTCTTGTGGGCTATTAGAAGCTGTAAAATCGATCAGGCAATCCGTGGAGATACATAACTTTATTTTTTTATCATTTTTTTCTTTTTTCCATACTCACTGCAGCTACTAAAAAGAAATGTCAGAATAACAAAAGGCGGATTCCAGAAATATGTTCTGAGATGTTATTTCAATCAAAGCCAGCACGACAAAATGTTTCGGTGTTGTCGGAATGACCTTGAACAACACAATGACTTTGTGTCAATACAAGGATTGAGCACGTCAGCGAGAAAGTTTGTCTAAAATGTAGAGCTGGCTAAAACAAGTGCACATGTGAAACAGCTCTTGCACGATCTTTTCAGATTCTTCTACAAGTAAATGCAATAATGAATGTATATCATTGAAATTATGTTGCTCAGTAACTCACTGGAGGTCAATACGCACCCAACCCACTGAAAAATTGATTGAAATCTAAACAGGCTGAGACCATGACATTTCACACAAATTTGAAAATGCCTTCAACCTCAGACCAAGGATTTTAATAAGATTGTAAAAAAAAATAAGTAGGAAAACTTTTTAAAGAATCAATTTTGAAAGGTTTCTGTTTTAAATCTTACCTTAATGGAGTTTATCTTGTTCCCAGAGAGATTCAGTATCTGAAGCCTGGCATTAGGATCAAGGCTGTGCCCTTGAGAGGGGAAGTTTAAAATTGTTTGATAATTGTATTATTTGCAAACAGCTCACTGAATCTCGATCAAATGCTGTACAGAAAATACAAAGGAGTCTAAAGCCCTACCAATCTTTTCAATATTGTTGTCAGCAAGGTTTAGTTCTTTGAGATTTTGATGAGTGTTCAAACCCTTTAGAAAAACACACAAACACACAACAGATACCTGATGAAGAATGGAGGCACTCTACTGTGACAAAAATGGAAAAACAGGTGAAGGAAGGCACATTGTGGAATACTGTGCATTGATCGATGATACATGCTGTAGATAAATAGTACGGTTCAAACCTGTATCTGATGTATGCAGTTATTGTTCAGCCACAGGACTTCTAGTTTGATCTGCAATTCTAAATTATTGATTTCACTGATTTGATTTTCATAAAGGTAGAGTTTCTCTAGTTGCAGACAATACTGTAGTCCAGATATCTCCTGCAAATTGAGAAGATGGGAAAATGTGTTATTGGAGCATTGTTTGGATGGGTTGCGGTGACAACCAGAAATACGAGCAGCATGACAGGCTTACTTTGAGATGGCACTGGACTACCCAGAGTTCTCGAAGCAGAGGGCAGCATTCAAGCGCTTCGATGTGTTTCACGTTCTGGCCCACGATGGTGAGCTGGCACAGACTTGGGAAGAAGGAGAGTCCGACCATGCGGGGAAAACCGGAGAAGAACATCTCCAGGGAGCTGATTTTGCATCCTTCTTGTACAAGATTTTCATAGGAAACTCCATTGCACAAGCACTGTTGAGTAAAATATCCATGTGAAGAATAACCTATTAAGACATCTGTAATGATTTGGATGGGAAATACAGGAAATGCAATAAGTGAAAAGGATGGCAACGGCAGAAGTATATGAAGGCCATACATACACATTTCACCTGATGAATTCACTGGATATTTAACGAAATCAAAATGATTATTTTAACCAAATGAATGTGAGAGTCCTACTCACCAGCTCTTTTACCAACTCCTCATTGCTGCGGCGCTTCTGGTTCTCACTCTCTGTCATAACGTTTGCGTTTGAAATATTTGCAGCTGAGTTAACAATTTAGTAAAGTGACTGCTCTTTTAGTTCATATAACCTGCTGTATCCCACTTATAGTTGACTGCGGACAAGAAAACAAAGAAAATATCTGTTTTTTTATTTCTTCTGTCTGGGATTAGCTGTTTAAACCCGGGGATGTCTCTGTTTTTATCCAATGGAACGTTAATGGTGCTTTTCTTTTGGTCGCCTTTTATTTTAACGTCCAGGAGAGAGAAAGAGAGAGAGAGAGAGAGAGAGAGAGAGAGAGGGATTCTTAAATTAACTCAGTCTAACCAGAATAAAACTTTATATCCCTAATATCTTTGTCCCGTCTGGGGTATAGATTTCCGTCTACAGTGGCGGTTATTTAATATTTCACTATGTCTTTTATGTGACATAAAAGACTTAACCCATCATCAAAGAAACACACAGATCACAGCGACACAATAGAAGACAGAATCAGAGGATCAAAAAAGAAAACAAGACTATATACACTGATGTCCTGTACGCCTTTTTTGCATTAGTCTGTTATTGATCAGTCAACAGTTCGCTCGTAAATCCGGAACAGCAACTCTGTGTCAACGCGGATCGTTTTTATTCGGCCCGCTGTCGTCTAAAGGTGGCCGGTAAGGGTAAGTCTGGTAACTTATGGTAACTTCAAACCTAGGTTAGCTTGGTTAGCCTCTAAACGTCATAGACCAACTAGCTTAAGCGCATATGTTTGGAATTGTGAGCTCCCGCAACTGCCATGAACGTCATTTAACGTAACTCAATATGTTGAATCAAACCGCGAATGGATATCAAAACTGCATCAATATTATTGTTATTATTTATCATAGTTACAGAATATCGGCGGTCGTCTGCATAAATAAAAAACTTTGTCGGTGATCAGCCACGCTTTGAACGTTTATTCTGTCTCCAGGAGGAAGAATCCTGTTGCTAGGGAGCCATGATGGAATTTTTTCGAATCATTTTCGTGACCTACCACGTGGGGGCGCTACAATACAAATTTATTTTGTCACAAGTCCATCAGCTTTTAAGGGCACAATTTTATAATACGTCGTACTTTAAATTTGAGCTACTTTTTCTTTTCTTTTTTTTTTTAGCAACTCGAGTGCGTGTTCTTAGCCTGGAAAGTCTCTTATCTGTTCAGCGTCTTCCATCACACCGCCAAGCTTCATTTTGCCGTCAATGTCAAACACGACTTCACGTGTGCACGCCGAAAAAAAAACCCCCAAAAAACGCCGTTCATGTGTGACTTTGCCCCAGGTGAGGCGGCCCCGTGACGTCACCGCCGGGGCAGTGAACTAAAACAATCCACCTCGCTCCTCTCCTCTCCTCTCCTGCTGCTCGTCTACAAACCCCCGGCTCAGCTGGAACTGCGCAATCGTGCGTCCGTCTCCCGTCAGCCGTTGTAGCGCGGAAAGGCTCGTTCGCAGCGCGACCCGGCGAAGGAGCAGAAGATCAAGCCTGGTTCTCAGGGTTATCTCGTGTCCGATTACAGGAAGAGAGCATGTCTGCGCAGCCCGGTGAGGAGGTCGGCTCGGAGGGGAGCTGGTTTGGAGATGACTGCGAGAGGAACGGCCTGTCTGGGAGCACACGCGCCCGGTTCGGTGAGTCCCGCGAGCAGCTGGAGCCGAGAAGCGGCGAGGCGGCGGCGAACGAGCTGGATCAACAATTTCATCCCATCCAGGATCGCGGGAGAAGGCCTCCCGTTGCTATGGAAACTGCATCCACAGGTAAACCGGGCACTTCTAGTCGCAATCAGGGCCTCATATTGACTTTCAAAGCATTTCAGCCCTGCTCGGCTGTCAACAACACCCCCCCCCCCACCCCCCACCCCTTTTTTTTAATATTTTAGGTGTCAGCCCAGCGAGAGACGCCGTCGGGTCCGTTTGTCGCAGATTTAACGAGACGACAGGCGGCCTGTCTGCCAGCTGAGTTCAAACTTCTGGCTTTAAAAGCAACAGAGACAGTGCTAGGGAGCAACTTCCAGGATGATGGAGGTCTAAAACAACATTAGACATCTCCAAAACCCAAATGATTCAGACCGAAGCTTTAGTCATCGAATGTTAGGAAACATCAGCTATGACCTATTGCCTTCACACAAATAGCCTGCTTGACACTGAATGGCTTATAACTGTACCAGCTCGCACAGGTAGGCATTTATCTGCAGGTGTGGAAGAATTCTCTACATAGGGATCACACAGACCTAAACTGCAAGACTCCCACTGATAAGAAATGATTGAATCCTGTAGTTTATAACCAGAATGAGACTTTTAGTCCTGCTGACGTCGCTGACAGGATTCCTCCGTTCCGGTTGTGGCTGTTGATGGTATTGTTTTATGGGACGCTGTAGCCAGTGTCTTTGTGGAAGCATCATGCAGACCTCACTTCGTAGTCTGGCACTCTCCTCAGCACAGCTCTACCCAAGCTGCTATTTTTAATCCTGAAGGAACAGGCCTAACTATTCGCTTGGTGAGCAGAACTAGAGCCCTGCACCTTTTATTCACAAGTTCACTGAAAAATTCATGAGACGATTTAAAAGGGAAAAAAAAAAAGAAAAACACTTTCCGCTCTATCCTGTTCCGGCCAATCTCATCTTTACTGGCTGCTGCTCCCGGACCAAAACATCTTTCCGTATACAGCCTTTAATTACTGGAGAATTATTGAATGCATAACTAGGACTTTAATCCTTTGAGGCCCAAAATTTCAAAGCTGAACCGTGACACCGAACACAAAGTGTTGCGATGGAAAAGTAGCTCCTCCAAAATTGACATAACCTTCAAAAGCGGAACGTGAGGTAATGAATGAAGTGTCTAGTCGGCGTTTGACCCCACTTTCTGCGGGACAACACATATAGCATGAGCACTACGTTTGTATATGATAGTCCAGAGAAGCTCAGACTGGTGTAGGTGCACGCCCACACACTCAGACTGCTATAAACACACTCAGAGTGTTTAAGGTCTGAATCCCAAAAGACTAAGACAGGCGTTCTTATATTGCGTTGGCTCCCGCTCCCTCTCAGATGCGTTCTCAAGATCCGCTTTGCTGGTGGACCCACTTAAGATGATTGTGCTGTTTCGAGTTCTGAAAGGTCCCTAACTGAGGCGAGAACAGACGCTTAGCCGTCGAGGAGCACAAACTGTGAAATAGTATCTCTTCGTGTTGTCTGGAATTGCCGTGCTAGGTAAATGATCGGGTGCCTGTCCTAAATCTTGTTCGCAGCACTGATCTACCCACAGGAGGCCGATAATGCTGATTTGGGCTGTGGATCACTGTAAGGGTTTCAGGAGATGTGAGGAAACTGCTGTGTCATGACAAGGGGCCGCTGTGAAAATCCCACAGTGGTTTTCTGTCCTCCCTTTGCTCTTTGGCAGATAAGATAAAAGTGCTTATAGGATAAAACCAGATACCTTCTGGTTCAAACAAGCTCTTGGTAACTCCATAAAGTGCATTATAACGGTGACTGTATCCTGTCCTGACAAAGTGCATCCGTCCCGAGGAAACAAAACAGCCCTCCGTTAGCTGAATTAACCTCAAGTTGTTCTCTGTTTGGGCACATCACCAGTGACAAGGATGAGACTGCATAAATGTGGCTCCATATCTCTCAGACAGAGAAAGCACTTAGTGGGCTCTGCTGGACTGGGTACACCAGCACAGTACATTTGTGCCTTTGGCTGGTGAGAGCTCTTTTCCCTGTTCCCAGGGGGCCGAGCGGTGCTCGGTCTTTTCAGTCTAGAAGATAAAGACGCAGGAGAAAGGGGGAGAGGGGGGAGGGGGGGCAGCCTCTTAATAGCAAGTGATGTGAGGCTGTGACTGTCGGGTAGAAACTGAAAACACCAGGAACTGCTTTTACTTCACCCTTGGTCCAGAATGTTGGTACGTTTGTGGTGGAGTCTGACCGGCATGCAGTTTCTGGTGCCAATATTGATCCTGGTATTAAGGAGTAAAAAAGTTCGGATATCTACATATATTTGCTGATATACACAAATTCTTTGCAACGATCCGTCAAATGAGGTTATCAAACCGGTTGAACAAAGATGTGCAACAGAGACAGAATATTTTACTAATTAATTGCAAATCACCCAAAGCATCTTTTTCTGCACTGTGTTCTTTCAAACTAAAATATTTTGACGTCAGCTTATACTGATAACATATATGCAGGGACTGATATACAGGCCTCTAGCTTGTGGTCCCAGATGCGTGCACGTCCATGAGCTGTTGTGTTTAAAATGTGTTGTCCAAGCACCACAGATGATTGAATAAATCTTAAATAAGTCTGTCTGCTCTCCTGAATGATTTTGAACTTGTCCTATGTGCTGCCTGTTTGCACTGCATTCATTCATCAGGACTAATTACTGAGGGATAAACAGACCCAAAAAACTGTAGGGACAAGAACAAAGCATTAATTTTATCATTATGTCCTTAAATCATCATTTCTCATGTAGTTTGAACCCCTGTGTTTATCCGGAAAACGATTAAAAAAACAGTGTGCGAAATATGAGGCTATGCTGATGCTACGCTGCCTCGGTCCAGCTCTCTAGGCTGTGGGCATAGTCTAATCCCAGAGCAGGGTGTTGCAAAACTGCTCGTGGGATTAGAGTTGCTCGCAGGAGAGACAATTAAAGTACATCTGCATTTTTTTGTCTAGGTTATTGCTGCCCTCCTGTTTTCGGCTGTGCTCCTTTAATGCCAAATTGTGTCCGTACGGTAAAAGTTGAAATCACTCTAAATTGACAGCCTTGACCCAGAGCAGACAGCTCGCAGACACGCAGTCTGGATCCTCCCACATCTTCTCCATTCACCCACAAAGATCCATCCAAGGGAAGTCCGATCAATACAGCGGAAGACAGGTACGCTACATACCTCAGCTTTTGAATTTGAATGGGAATAGATTAGTTTTTGTTTAAACTGGCTCTTCATTCTTCATTTTTTGATCTCTGACAAGGACTGCTGAACAGCTTTTGTCCTTTGTGTAGCTATTTTTTTTTTTTTTAAAATGATGGATACATTAACAATTCTTACAGAAATTGTATGTCCTCATTGTTTTGGATCAATACACTTCAGAGCAGCCGAATCCCTCAGCAGCGCTGTTCCCTGATCGACCTGTGCTAGTACTTCGGTTGTACCACAGCACTTAGAAAGGACTAAAGGCTGTGCTCTCCATTTTCTTTTCTTTACAGACATTAAAGTGGGACAGTTAGTGACTAGTCTTTGTGTATTTGTTCAGCTATGGATAATGTAATCAATACGTTAATAGCAGAGACTGCTAAGAGCTGGAGTGATGCTTTATTTGAATTGTCGTCAATAGAGTAATTAAGGGACGTAATAAAAGCTAAAGAAACATATTGTGAAATCTGTAGTACAGTTTAACAATGAATGCCAAGAAAACATGAAATGATTTTTACTGCTATCATCAAAACTAGGATTTTCACACATTATTGAGTATTATCATGTACTATGGGGACATAAATGACAGGATTTTATTCCTTAAATGTGGGCTCTTGATGTCTACATCCAAAAACTGCTTTCATTTTTTGTCACATCTTTTGTCTCAGTGACGAGTTCGGTCACTGGCACCGTTCGACAGGGCTGGAGAAAAATGGCAAGAAATAAATTGCTTTTTTTCACAACTCATGATGTGCAAAATGTTATTACAAGTTTCTGGTAACAAGGAATGGAGACCTCAATATCTATAAAGATGCTGTATAAAACAAATATTTGTACAGTCTTTCCC
>KV751346.1:5275886-5296457 GCA_001698575.1 Mola mola
CAGCCGGCCTTTCTAATGGAAAAAGGCCCATATTCCCAGCAGATATGGGCTGTGGGCAGAGGAGTGTGTCGGCCTCTGAAGCTGTAATGGTACACTGGGCTAATCCTCAGTTTTCACGTCTCTCTCATTGTTACCAGTGGCTTTGAATTACAGGCCCCACCACCCAAAGGAGTGCTTAGGATAGAAGGAAAACAGAGCAGAAAGATGTACGGCTGCCTGTGGGGCACATTGGTCGCTGCATTTCAACAGTTTGCTCGTGTAAGTGCTAGGCATGCTATTTGACTGCGCTAATGAGACGCCACACTGAAGCATCGTCACCCTTCATCACTGACCACAGAGCAGCTTGTCCAGCCAGGTCAAATTGAACCGATATCTGTGACCTGCTGATAGCGATTCTATTTCTGCTGCTGCCTTTGCCGAGGTCAATCAGTAATGCTGTGCAACCGCTGCAGGTGTACTTTCAGTCTCATATGGTTCCCTCTGCCTGTTTGTATGTACACTTGTGTACATGTGAGATCAGAGCAGGTGCCACGATAAGCACACATCAGATGCACATGTATAGTCCCACTGTTGGGAGTGTAGTAGACTGAAGCACAGACTGAAGCATTGCCCAGCCCACTCTAACCCAATGAAAAGCTAGGTTAGAAAGCTGGGTTAAGACATGATCATGTGATAGCTGAAGCTCTCTGAGGACGTCAGGTTGTGAACAGCTTCCAGTTGTTTGACCTAAATGTGCGGTTGGTAGCGCACACGGCATCCTAATCCACTCTGAAAAGGCCATGGAGGCTACGAGTCAAAGAGTGAGAAGGCAGGTAATGCCAATTGCTGATCCTAACCCCCGTTTTGTCCTTTTCCCACCTCACAGCGATCGACCTGCTCTACTGGAGGAATGTGAAGCAGTCAGGGGCAGTGTTCAGCAGCGTGCTTCTGCTCCTCTTTTCCCTGACCCAGTTCAGCGTGGTCAGTGTTGGCGCCTACTTAGCCCTGGCCGCGCTCTCTGCCACCATTAGCTTCAGGATCTACAAGTCTGTGCTGCAGGCTGTGCAGAAGACTGATGAGGGACATCCTTTCAAGTGAGTCAAAATGGCAGAGTGTCGAATGAGGTGAAGGGTCCTGTCTGCCTGTCTTGACTGTTTGTTTGTTGCCAGATCCTACCTGGAGATGGAAATTGCTCTGTCCCAGGACCAAATCAGCAAATACGCAGACAAAATCCTGCTGTACACCAACACCTGTATGAAAGAGCTCCGCAGGCTGTTCCTTGTACAAGATCTGGTCGATTCTTTGAAGGTTTGCCTCCAACTCCCTTGTTTGCTGTTCCCTAGCAATGGATCACAATATCCATCAGTTAGTTTTAAACGGCACCACAATAAGGGTTTTGTTATTCTTAAGCAGTGGATAATATAATATGTACATATACAGTAACACACGTGTCTGTTTCTGTTTCAGTTTGCTGTTTTGATGTGGCTGCTGACTTATGTGGGTGCTCTCTTTAACGGCCTGACGTTGCTCATTCTAGGTGAGGTCATCCCAATTCCAGCTCGGCTCTATTTTACAGGGGCATCAGCAGAGCTTAATAAAAACAGCAGGCATTGTTGAGAAGTATAGCACATCCCTGTTGCCAAATTAATATATTAGAGGTGATTGCTTCAGTCGACCGTGTGCAGTATTTGCTTACTTTTCCAGTAGATAAGACGAGAAGTTCTATGGGTCGCGCTCAAACGAGTTGCTTCTGTCTAAGCATATTCCCACTGTAGGTCTGAATATTCTAACAATTACTCTGTGCTCCCGTAGCGGTGGTCTCCATGTTTACCATGCCGGTGGTCTATGAGAAACATCAGGTAGGTCTATGAGCATCATGGTGTTTCAACTCAAGGCTGGTTTAAGTACTGTCCAGTTATTTACTGGCACATTTTACCCTCCTTTTCCAGGCACAGATTGATCAGTATGTGGGACTAATACGGACCCAGGTCAACTCGGTGGTGGGGAAGTGAGTATTTGCCATTATTGCTCAAGGGTTCCCTTTTGATAAACAAATCTAGCTTTTAAGCCCCCAGTCTGAGCACACATGGGTAGGCATCAAGCAATGCAGCCTTTCCACAATAACAGCGACAAGTCATCATTTTCATCAGAAGTAAACTTAGTATGTTTTGCACCTTCACGTTTGAGACAACAAAAGAATTTGCTGATGTATTATCTGCTGAATTCGGACATGAGAACATATAATCATCTGACATTACCCAAGTTCTATGAAACATCTAAATACAATCCACAATTAATTTCAAGTGTGTGTGTGTGTAGCTGCTCTCTGCGCAGACAGGACAACTGCCTTAACGTTAGCTGTTGTCCAAATGCCCAGGCAGGATTCTCTTTAACCTAAATGTGGGCAGCCTCTAGGTTTCAATGTATAATTGTGAAGGTGTAAAGCGTCTGAAAACACCATTTATGCTTAACAAATCATCCCATTTCCCCAGTTAAATAACAGTTTGGCCTGTACTGAAGATGTCTATTGATGTTTGTTATAATTGTTGCAGTGTTTTGCTTCAAAGAAAAATGGTCAATGTAAATGTCTGAAACTCAGTATCAGTTATCGGCTTGTTAAACCAGAAAACTCAGGAGTGAAGCTTTTTTTTTTTTTTTTTTGGACTTATTTCCATCCTTATGCCAACTCTGTTCACACATGACTTGGTACTTCTATGAACTTCCATAAAAAGCAAGAAAAAGCACAACCTAATCCAAAGCAAATATTCCATTAGACTCATGGTATTGAAACCCTTTTTTCTGTGCAGGATCCAAGCAAAGATCCCTGGGGCAAAGCGGAAGGAGGAGTAGACCCGTCTGTCTCATGGCGAAGCTGACAGTTCAGTGCAGCTCAGAGTCAGGCAGCTCGCTCGCTGTTGAAGAGCCTGTCGTCATCTGTGGGGCGTAGTGCTGTGTCATCTTGGTGTTTTCTAAAAGCATCCACTAGAGAAGCCTTTCACTCTGTCTATAGCAGTCTTAACACGAACACACACTCACACACTCAGTCACACGTACATAACGCAGTTTAGAGGTAGATGAGAACACAACTCAAAAACAAAAGAAAACACTTTTTTGTGTTGCTTATTATAAAGTGCATGAAGTTGAGCCTTGGGTAAATAATATATTTTGTGCAGTTTTCAAATCACGCTATGTTTTTTCTTTGCAGTGCTTACCACAAACTGTTTGGTTTGGCACAAAAAAGGCTAAATGCCCTCAGACGTGCTCTGCTGCAAATGTTAAATACTGCTTCATGTTCCTGAGTTAGCAGACAAGAGATTCTCTCAGTCTATGTCAATATATATAAATCTCAAAATTTACTTTTGGTGTTTCACAGCACAAAGTAATTTAACAATATGCGTCTTAGATGTGGTAATTGTAGGGTTTTTGCTTTTTCTTTTGTTTTTACAAAAGGAACAATACACACGCTCATGTTGTAGGTACTGTTGTACGACTACTATGACGACAAGGAGTATCCGTTGATATTTAGCTTGTTTGAATAACTGTCCAACTTTGTACTATGTTCAATTATACTGTGTAGTTCTTTAGACCTTGGACTCTAACAATTTGCACTTACACTATGTATTTAATTACAAGACTAAGAAAAATAAATGTACCTTGATGTATAACATCTCCTCAGCCACTTTACTCATTCATAAGATGAGGTTGAATCAGTGAAGATGAGGTCATGTGAGATATCACAGCTAAGTCTGAGGTTGTAACACTTTGGATGGGAGACCCGGAATGATGAACTAGAAATAGAAGCCAATGAATCCTGGCACACACGCACCGTTCAACTTAGGAGTTTATTTGTGTGCTGAGTGTCACATTTAACTTGTCTCGTGGGTCACAATGAGAACATGTTGCAAAGAAGAGTGATTGACAAGCCTCATCTGTTGCAGTCATCTATATTTAAAGGCCAAATGCTTAAGTGGTGTTACACTTATTGAAACAGATGACCTAAAACAAACAAACATTTTAGGAGTTGACTGAACTACCCAAGGATTACTTTTATGTTTGAACTTAAAATACTCCTCTGCACATTACTTAGTCAAATAAACAAAAAACCACTCGAATAAAACATTAGAATATAACATCAGGCCCATTTCAACAGAAATGCACAAACGTTTTTATAACACCAGGCCCATTTCAACAAAAATGCACAAACTTTTTTATAACATCAGGCCCATTTCAACAGAAATGCACAAACTTTAACTGTTGAGGAGAGTGACAGGATGCAGCTGGAAAAGAACACCTCTGATCCATTTACTTCCAGGATCAACCATGTCCATTTTCAGAGCAGGATCCACCTGCAGGTTCAGTAAACAAGCACGTTAAAACATACAAAAAAAGAGAGCGCTTAAACAAGTGGCAAAGCAGGTAACCAACACGGGAGAACATACCTGGTTCCATTTCTCAGGATTCATGTAGTACAATGGAGTGACCGCTTCCCTTGGAGGTGACTTGGTGAACAGTCTGTTATAAGAAAACATAAACCCAACTCAATAACTGCATACACACTTTTCAAAATGTAAGCTCATTACCAATTTCTGTACGTGTATTTTTGGAGACCTCAGGAGGCGGTCCTGACAGTCCTCCTGCAAGCGGCTGATCTTGTCAGGCAGAAGATGCCAAGTCCCATCGATCCCTTCGCACACCAGACGGTTTATAGCTACCCGCAAAGCATTGATCTGAAAAAGAGGATCAATCGGCAATACACAAAATTAAACATTATATAATACTGACATTAAAGTGTTCAACACAAGAACCAATGCTGTAGGTTAATATCACAGCATTACAATTACAGTAAAGTACAGAATAAACATGACATTTTTGAGGTACTAGGAAAATAAAGAGCCTAAGGTGGAAACAAGAGAAATGATACAAATCACTGGTCAAACACTTTGATGAAACCACTGACAAATAAACATGGACGATATGTCACCACTTCCTCCCACTGCGCAACAATGAAAGCCAAAATATCTGGGATGTAAGAGCTGCCATCTTTCCACTAGTGATGTCATTTGGAGCCAGAATCTGCACAGTAACACCCAGGAAATGGAACTGCAACGGAACCTGCCCACCCAATTGTTAGCTGAGCTCAACTTTCAATCAGTCTCTTTTACTCCGTTTTTATAGCGTGAAAAAACTCATTACAACCAAACTAATCTGAAAAATTAACAATTGAGCATAGACCAGCACGATGAGAACCTAAAACGACAGAAACCATTTTTGGGAAAAATTTATGTAAGTATTTTTCAGTTTTTGTTCTGGCTCATCCCATCTAAAATAATGGAGGAGGGACTTAGGTCTTATACTAGAGCCAACCACCAGGGGGTGATCAAAATGCTTTGGCTTTACTTCTGGTGAGCTGGCATGTCATCTATTTTTAAATAAACTCTACAGATGCGACCAAAGAGAGATTCATATTTTCATTTACTGCATCAGTCACACACCTGTCTCTCTCACCTCAGTGATATCTTCAACGTCAAATTTGACATCAAATGTGAGTTCGATGTCATGCCCAGGTAGGAGGCCCTCCTGTGTTTGACCATTCCAGCCCAAGCCGCAGAGGGCTCCAGTGTAGCAGGTATTCTCTTCATTGGTGCTACAAACAATGGCAAAATTAAATTCAAGCGCTGCCATTAAAGTGCACAGTAATAAGTCTCTGTGTCTCACCGAAGCTCCATGATGGGAGTGAAGAGCATAGTGATGAGCGCAGGCAGTCCAGGGATGTCTGGCATCATGGAGGTATCTCTCAGTAAAATCCTGGTCCCTGCAATAGAACAAAACATTTAAAGCTGCAACAACAGGAATTTAGAAAAACAAGCTTTACAAACAACACATTATTTACCACTGGGAGTAACCCCTTTCACTTTATATTTAGTAATTTGAGCCACTGTTAATTTCAAAACATTGATTAGGGAATCTTAAAGCTGTAAACGCATACTTATGATTTTGTGAATGAGATGTTTTACAACCCAGAATATAAAGAAGATGTGTAAAACAAAATAATGCAATACCTACATCAATATTGCTAATATTTAACCTCATCAACTTCAACTCACACACACTTTTTACGGGTTTAAAATGATTGTATTCTGAGTTTATTTATGCTTTGCACAGCATCTGACTTTTGTAGAATCAGGGATGAATCTGATACCTGTGGAGTTGACTGAGACAGTCCCAGCCACCATCATTCTCTGATGCTTGAACTGAGGGTTTTCATTTATGGCCAAGGAGTTGATACTACTCCTCTCAACGTGCACTGACCTGCAGTAAGACACACACATAGCAAAAGTATGTACAAGTATGTGTTTGTGTAATCTACTCTTAGAGTACGTAATGCTTACTTGTAGTGGGTCTTGTGGCTCAGGCTATGGAAGTTTATCTTATAAGGACTGTGTGGTCCAATCAGGTGAACCTGTGGTGTCAGACAGGAAGTGGCAGTCAGACACATCAAGTGACATATTCATGCATCCATGGGTTTTCATTATTCAAAGCTACAGCCATCGGGCTGGCATGCTCTGCCTATCAGACAGAATGGGTGTGCCTCTAAATGGAAGCCATCAAATAAAACTGAGTCACTGAAATGGCACCATCTCCTGGGCAAGCCGCCAGCAGACTACATTGATGATGCCATTATCCACTGCATACCACAAGTTCAGTATCTGAAATATTCAGTGTCATATTTTAAATGTCTCCAAAAAAATTGGATTCGGTCCTTGTGAAGTTTTTTGCAACACTGTCTTTGAAACTTGCAACAAAACAGAAAATAGTGAAAAGGTCAAATATACAATGAGCATGTTGTGTAAGCTGCCATGTATCTTGCCTTTGACTTGGGATAGGATTTGCTGCTCTTGGAAAAGTGATCAAGCAGGTTGTCTATGAGGTGCTTCTCCTCTCTTTTGCGATCTTTCCAGGAGCTGCAGGCAGAGCTTGGGACATATGTACCAGTGTCCAAGTCATTGTATAGTGACATCAGTGCCTCATGGTTTTGCTACAAAAGCACACAAAATAGATATCCAAACTGAGATTGGCATAGAGCATTTATATGGATCTTTCTGAATCTGGGCTAGCAGGGCTGTGTCTTCCAAGGTAAATTTCAGTGAAAGAGACTTTAATCTCAAACTTCCTAATTCATGCTTTTTTCCCTAAATGAAAACCAAAGCCATGTTTTCTTAAAGCATCCACTCACAACATCTGATGGGAAAGATTAGTTTTGCAAGCTGAAAGGGCAATATTTGGAAATACCTTTGTGTAATCAATGCAAATGATGTTAGAGCACACACAACACTTCAAGCTATGGGTTGAATATATATATTAGACGACAGCAATTATATGGAATATAGTTCCATTTTTTTTTTTTACTTTTTTCATCAAGTTTGTCATGAAAAATTTGGTTCACTCTAACTCTAACTGCAGAAGGAAAAATTGTTGATACTCATTATCGTAAATCCTTATCAGGACATACTGAAAGGAGCAAGAACAAACTTGGATATTTCCCTCTCTAAGTCAGACATTTATTTAATTGAATTTATTTCTATATCGCACACTCCCTGAAACATTTCCCATGAGTCCCATGATGTTGTGTTACCTTTGAATCAAAGCTCTCTTCAGCCCTCACAGCATGTCCTTCTTCCACCAGTATGTCTACCATGCTGGTGTTTGATGTCTCCATGTTGATGAACAACTGCACTCGCATGACACCATGCAGGATGGAGTACAGCGACACAATGACTGAATGACCTTTTACCAGTGTGATGAAACGGTTGCGGGCTCGGCTGCTCCACTGATTTCCCAGGATTATGGACTGGGCTGAAGGACGCATTCCGGTAACTTGGAACTCCTGAGCCTGATAACAAGAAGAGAGTTTTTGTTTTACTGTTTATTCAATTCAAACACACAACTGTACATTAATTTCCTGACCAATAGTTCCCATTTTAATATTACTACCTGGAATGGTGGAGATAGAAGGTCAGAAGGGAGCTCTTTGATTCCACTGCAGGGAACAACTGCCGTGTTGCCAAAGTCCACGAAGAACACCTGCATGAAGTAACATTAGTAACATGGTTTTCTGATGTTATATTTTCCACAGAGGTTCAAAGAGTTATAAGTGTAAAAATATGTTTCATAATTGTATTTATTATGAAACTTATTAATTTAATTCTCTAATATAGCCGATCAGGCCAATTTAAATAATTCCTGGTGGCACACAGGTGGGGCTTTTGGCTAAACAGCCGTTAAATATAAAACTGTATAAAATTAGTTGTTCAAAATAAGCTTCTAATCCTAGATCAGTAACATTAATCACGATAAACTGGAAAGAGTATCAAAGTTATGATGCACAATGATTTTTTAAATTACCATGCTGTAAGAGTGGCTGGAAAAATATAAAAAAAAATCAGGCAGGAGAGGACGACACATCTTGTCCAGAGAACGATAGTGTGTGAACAAACATTCACCTCCACTGTGTTACCACGCAGGTGCAGGATCTTGGCACGGTAATACAAGCTCTGTTCCTTGATCTCAGAATAAGGAGCCAAGCACAGCAGGTTGGGATAGAGTGACACAGTTATAGGATGCAGCTTGCGTTTGTTTATCTCTGCTGTCAGATGGCGCTGCTTCTCCAAGCTGGCTTCATCTGCCTGGAAGGCCCAGAAATTACCCACATCCACCACCTGCAGCAGAGGTCACAATTAAGTATCCATCTATCTCTCTCTCTCTATATATATATGTATATATAGACTGACCTCTGTGATGTTGACAACAAACAGTTGGTTGCTAGGTAATTTGTCTGGGTCAATGGTGCTGCTCACCACTCCCACTGGGCACACAGTCTGGCTCTGGAAGTCCACATTTACCCTGTTCAGAAGAATCACACAAAAAAATGCAATTAAATGTAATACGCACATTCAATGTCATAGTACAAAAACTGCAGAAAATCATATTTATTACCTGTCGAATTGTTTTAATGTCTTATCACAGCTCTAGGTGTACTAGATTGAAAAGGCAAACATTAAATTTATTCAGTTTACTTATCATAGAAGTAGTTGCATTTAAAATATTAATATTAAGTGCTGTTTATAGGATTTTTTACATTTAAAACTACACCAACATAACAATTTGGATGATAAGGTAATCAAATGTTAACAAGTTTTACTCACAGGCAAGTGGAAATATGCATGTGACAGTAATGAGCAACAATACTGCTAGTGAGCTATATTATTGTTGGCCTACTAATAATGTGCTAACAATGTCACCCTATCTCCCAGGGGGAGTAAGAAGGAGCTGGTGCTGTCTTTTCCTAATGTCTCCCTTCACTGAGCCCAAGTGACAGCCGTGCAGAGTACAAGGATGTCAGTTTACGTTAATGCTGAGTGTAGGGGGTGCTGATGAGTTTGGCCTTGTATGTAGGCGGTTCCACTTTTAAAAGCAGAAAGGACTTTAACTTCTGCAGAAATGAAAGATTTACACCTTTGTGTTCTGACCGAGAGCAGAAACATGCCATTCTGCTGGTCCAGTGGTGTGGAGAGGATTATAGATCTTGTAGTTTCAGACCTACAGTTGGTTTCAAAATGTGTTATTAAAAATCATACCGTGCATACTTCATGTGAGTTACGTCTCTGCTCCCAGCAATGATTTGTATTTGTTCAATGGGGTAGATAGGCAGCGCCATTGAAGAATGGGGGCTCTGCTGTGCCAGGAGGAGGGCAAGGGACACTTCAGCGAGCACCCCTTTATCTTGAGTTGACCCGAAGAATTCTACATATGCTCTGGGAAAATACACAGTCAGTTAAAAGTATTAACAATTCCTCTTTAAATAAAATGATAAAAAAATAAGTGAGGTTTGCTACAGTGAGCTTCAGTACCTGGAGCTCTCAAAGGAAATAGTTTTAACCTGTCCACACAAACGGAAGAGAGACTGCAGTTGTTTGTAATACAGGAAACTGTAGGGAGGGAGGTTCCTTATCTGAAAATAACAACAAGGGCTGTTTTATAAAAGCAAATAGCATAGCAATACCTAGGGAACCATTAATGGTTTGATGGTCATAATACATCAGAAAATAAAAATAATACTATTAATCTTTAGGAGTCATACCATCACTGTTGTTCTGGGGTTGAGGCCACTCAACTCTTTGGAGGCCAGGTCTTCACTTATCTCACCCTGGACGAAGTAGTTGGGGTAGTAGGCACCAGCAATGATCACCTAAGGTAGAGAGAAGTGCAACCTTAAACAAAATGTATATTCAGCAAGTGAATATACTATATATTCAATGTAATAACTGGATCCGAATTGCAACTATATTACTTCACTTGGATTGAGACCTCATGAATAGAATACACATCCTAAATCTAACCTGAAGAATGAACTTCAGCCTGTGTGTGCTGGTGTAATCCAAGGGTTCAGTTTCCTCTGGTACCTTCATGTTAAACTGGTTCACTCGATTCTTCAGGTCCTCATACAGTTCTGCAACCTGGACAGTGAGTTATTACTGAGGTCTAAGCCACCACTTTTTCATAATTTTTAAAGCTACATCTAAACGTCACTTCGTTTAGAATGGAACTATTTTACCAATACATGACAGAACAACTAAACCAAAAATCTATCAAGATCAACTCACTAAAATTTGCCATACAGCTTATAGACCATGTTTGAATGTCTTTTGATAATGCCTACTTCCTTACTTAACTACATAAAACTTGTATTCTTGCTTCTATTATAACTTCATTGTAATTTAAGAGGATATAGACAAAATTTTTTGCTGCTGAATCGACAGCATTATACAAATTACAGTTCAATCTATAGTGTGACTGAAAAACTTTAAAGCCTTTAAGAGAAAAAAAAAATCAAGAGTCACTCAACATTGGCAGGTTTATTCTGGTAAAATGACTACAGTTACCTGCAGGATGAATGTTAGCGTTTATTTATTGCTAGACTAGGATGGGTGAGGACAAAATGTCCTTTAGCACAGCATGCTGAAATGATGTGACCCAGCTCTGTGCTTCATCTTCATACCTCCCTGATCGTCTTGATCTGAATTAAGTTCTCTTTTCCCCAGTCCCACTCATCCTAAAAGAAGAAAGAGAAACCTTACACTTCAGGAAAATGTGTAAATAATCCCACAAAAAAAGCTTCAGTGAAAAGATGTCAACTGAATTACAGAGACTCTTCTTTGAATAAAACATCTAGATTGAGAGGAATGTGTTATCTAAACTATACTGTTCAAATTGTCGTTCAACCTCTGTTATATTTATTCATCTCCAACCTGAGAAAAATAAATTCAGCACAGGTCTTAAGAGCAAGTATTTTTTTTCAAGTCAGCTCATTTTAATCTTAATTTTTATTTACCTTTGGCTGTCTCAGCTGCCCTTTCTTTTTGGCTGAGTACCATGCCTAACAGTAGGAGACAACAGAGAAGGGTTTATAGAACAACATCCACCAGGCAAATATGTAAACCCTTCAAAAAAACAACTTGCTGTAGACTTTTCATAACACGTTACCTTGAAGGCATTGACAAAAGCTATCGAATCACTTGGTGTGCCACGAGCAAATTTCAACTTGCTCCTGGAATTAAAAGATATTGTCTCATACACTAAAAAAAATACAATACAGAAAATAAGCATTTGTTTCTGCCCTGTAAGCAGCGTGAAGAAAACATGTCACGGTTTGCACGTGCGGGCTTTGTAAGCATTTACATGGCCACTGTCAGAAACAAACTATTTGTCTGCTGATTAACTAAAACATACAGTACAAACATCTTATGGGGAAAATCAGATTTAAGGAAAACAAAGCTTGGATAGATGCCATCACAGAGACTTTGAACAAAAATTTTAATGACTGAACTTTCTGTTGTCTGGTTGCTGCTTGTTGGCTGGTTATATCGTAATGCAAATAAATATTTAAAAGTGAATCATTACTCAACAAAGAGGTCTGGACTTCTTGAAGTTACATGACAATATAGGATCAGATATGGAACTGTGTCAAAATTTTAAAACTGATTTGATATTGACCCATAGACCACACAAATTACACCCAGCGGAGTGTAGAATAAAAATGAGTAGCTGAGCGTATCCCTCAACTCTAGTAACACAAAAGGGAACTAGCACCCTGTAGCACTGAGCTGGTGGGCTCCTGCTAACTAGCCATATGCTGCGACCTCCTTCCACCTACACCTCAGAAATGCTGTGTTTTTTGGTTGTAAATATTGTAAATAACCAAACCAGATTAAAATTAGAGATATAATAATGTATAGTAAGACAATAAAAGATCAATACATGTATGAAGTAATTTTAATTGGTTGAGATGTATTGGTTTTCACTTTAAACAACAGGGAGCGTTGCGCTATCTTCCTAAGCAACAGAATTGTTGCATCCCAATTTTAAAACAATTAGGAATAAACATAAAGCTGTTGTCTCAGTATCCCAAATCCAAAATAACTTGTGCCATTTGGGTGTGACACAAAAATGATCTGCACTGACAGTTTGGCAGTCCACGAGACAGTGACTCACCTGTGGGCAGCAAGCTGCTGGAGGGATGGTATGGCAAAGAAACTCTTCAGTGAGTGCGAAGCAGCTAAGGATAAGAGAAAAGGTTATGGGTTTTTTTGCAACCGGCCCACAAAAAATTTTAAATGCACATAAACATTAAAACTGCAGTCATGACATATTTGTTGACCCAGTTATGTCTCTGAAACTGTAAGCATATGCATATGCAGTAAACCAAGGTCATATCCAGTAGCACGAGGATAAACTGACCTATGATAAGGCACTCATTGAGGCAACCAAAGACGTGACCCAGAACAACCATCTTCCCAAGGTACAGGTCGACAGGTAAGTGGGCTAGCACTCGGCCAAGGAACGTCAGCTCACCATCTTCAATCTGAACTTTGCCATCACTTTTGGCAGACAGCGCTCCCATCTACGGAATGAAATATACAGCGGAAGTTAAGATAACACTTTTTTTTTTGTTAAGGCATGTCATAGCACTAGCTTGCTTGATCAGTCAGGTAATTTTTAAGACTGATTTTCAACTGGCTTGCAGTGCATCATTACATCCTGATTTGACATTCTTTACTTGCATGGACAAGAATGTTCAATCTGTATGTATTTACCTCTTTCAGTTGCAGCACTGTTCTCACTATGTCACTAAGATTGGGTGGTGAGAGGGCTGTGGAGAGGACGGAGCTGGGATCTCCAATGTTGAGCAATTTCACCTTCAACATGATGGTGGCCAATGGGGCAACCTGGGAGGAGGTCAAACGTGGTGCATATATTGATTCTTAAATAAGGGTCAAAGCAGTGTTAAACTTGAATTATTGCCTCTTAGTTATATGCCTCTGAGCACCAGTTCACTTGCACTTTATATCCATGTCTGTTCCGACTCATAATCTATTAAGTGACCAATAGAGAGCTTGGTTACAAGGTACAATAACAATCTTCTAAACCTAAACTAGAAAAGTTACTGCCTTGTAGTTTTATACCACTATGAGTCATAGGATGTGGACAGTAAGAGTGCAGTAGTTGGCCAAGACAAAGGGCCGGGGTGGTTTTTGTGATACTCCCACTATACTGCGACCTCACAGGATGTACGGTGGCAGTGAACTTTGACCTCAAAAATTTAAACAATTCACCCTCAAGTCCAAG
This sequence comes from Mola mola, assembly GCA_001698575.1. Taxonomy (NCBI): domain Eukaryota; kingdom Metazoa; phylum Chordata; class Actinopteri; order Tetraodontiformes; family Molidae; genus Mola; species Mola mola. The sequence continues at coordinate 5,289,549 of KV751346.1, forward strand.
TCTAAGTTTGAGCCAAATTTGACAAAATTTCCTCCATTCCTCCATTCTTGAGATATGACCTCACAAGATTTGAGGTCAGTGACCTTGACTGTTGACCTACCAAGCTCAGTATTCTGATCAAAGTTAATTGACCACAGCCAGTTTCAGTGGCTTTGATTTGAGTTTTTTCACATTCACAAGTGTTGCCTACATGAGGTGACAGTGAACTTGACCTTTGACGTTTGACCAACAAATATAATCAGTTCATCCTAGAGTCACAATTGACAACTGTACCAAGTTTAAAGTTTAAAGACATTCCCTCAAAGCCTTCCTGAGGTGTCATGTTCATATGATAGGATTTGGGTCAGAGCGATGCTGAGCTAATCACATACACAAGAATGGGACGAAAGGATGGACATCCTTAAAACATTATGCCCCTGGTCAAGGCTGTTGCCAGTGCAGAGTTATGAAGAAAAACAAAAAAAAACAAAAAAATAACTATGTACATATTCTCTTACCAGCATCTCTGGGATCATGTAATCTGGGACACTAGTTCTCCAGAACTCTTTGGTGACAAAACGGTAACAATAGCCCTTAGACACTCGACCTGCCCTACCTGAGAGGAATCAGAATTAGTGTAAAGAAAAACAAACTTATATTTTAGAAGGCAAGTGACATGCCACAATTATTGTACCTCTGCGCTGATTGCAGTTGGTTTTAGATGCCCAGGCAAGACGCAGAGACTGATAACAGGTATCTTGGTCACAAACCAAGTGACGGGCCAGGCAGAAGTCAATCACTGTGACAACAATAAATCGTTAACAAAAAAATAAACTGAAATCAATTAAGTTTTTCTACATCTTAATTGGTATTTTATAAATAAAATCTTAAATTATTAAATACTTACATTATAAAATACACATTAAGATAACAGACCAAACTAATTACATTCCTACCATATTTGACATCTGGAACAGTCACTGAACTCTCAGCAATGTTGGTGGAAAGGATGACCTGTGAAAATGTGGAGAACTTCAGTACATTAGGTATTATGAACATATGTGACACAGAGGAAGCCAGGGAATATCCTAAATGACTTTAGACAGGATTTGGTGGAAGATTCCCTATCATAGAGTCCATCATAGTGTTTATCGGTCATCACTGATTTTAGACTGATGCAAGTGGAACAAAAATCTTTAAGTGTGTGGGGGTACATAGTAGAATGGCCAACTGTGTAGATAGTACACACTCCTTTTGATGTGAGTTGCAGGGTATCAAACGTGTTTAATTTTTCCAAGTGTCCCTGGCTGTACACTGATCACCAATCTAACCCGGGAATGCTTCTTGCCTTTATTTCTAAGTCTTTTAATTAAGAGTTTGGTTTTTTCAGCTGGCTTCAGTTGCAGTGACAAATCATATATTCTGCGATCCATCCTCTGGTGCAGTCATTAAAACTTTTCCACAACATTCTAATTTTTTGAGACACACAAGAGTAGTTATTTCATAATATACTTGTTTTGTGATAGTCGCGAAGTGAATCCACAGCTTAAGATAAGTGTCTTTTACCTTCCTGTATCCAGGGACAGGGAGCAGAAACACGCCATTCTGCTCCTCTAAAGTCACGGAGGAGTGGAGAGGATAAACCTGCAATCTGAACAACAAAAGCACATTGATCATAATGGTTAACAGAAACATTCATCATAGATAAACATTAACAAAGTAGAAGTAGTGGTATGCAACTATTATGGAGAATCTAATTGTAATTCTTATTAGATAAAAAAAACTGACTTGTCTAAAAAAAAAAAAAAAAAAAAAAAAAAAAAAAAAAAAAAAAAAAAAAAAAACCCAGAAAAAAAAAAAAAAAAAAGCCAGTAAAGACAGAGAACAAAAGGCAATAAGCATTAGCTACACAGAAATTTTAAAGAAGACCAGAACTGCAAAGCTCACCGTTTGTGGAACAGCTTGGACAAGGCCTCCTGCATGTACATTATCTCATATATACCAGGAAGGAAAACAAGCACACTACCCCGCTCTGATGAAGTCAAACCACCACCTCCTTTGTAGGCTTTGCTGCTAAAAAAAGAACACACAAGATTTTTTTTTTTATGTGTCAGTGATACACTAAAGCAGTCATGTGTGCTATAATACTACTGTGGCCCCACCTGGATTCTTTGCCCTCAAACTCATCAAAGCTCTGGATAAGACTGATGGCAAGATTGTACATCTCCACAGAAATGTGAGGGTCATCAGTATGAGGCAACTCAACCTGATGAAAACACAAAAAATTTACTATTTGACTTCAATACAAAGAAGCGGTAGATGGAGCAAATATTTTTTTCTTCTTACCCTGTATGGGAACAGCTTGTGGAGGTCATCCAGATAAAACTCCTCAATTGCATATGGTGCCCCCTCTACTTCAAACACATAGGCTGGGTTCAGCTTGCCCTGAATCATTGTGCCATAGTACTCTGCAAACTGTCTGCAATTAATAGTGGCTGACATGAGGATGATCTGAAAAGGGTGGATTGTACTTCAGTTGAAGCAAGAAGCAGACATAAGACTTTTTTTTTTTTTAATCTGATCATGCAATCACCTTGACATAAGGAGAGTTGGAGCGAAGAAACTTTCTCAAAACCAGCAGGAGAAGGTCCATCTCATCAGTGCGCTCATGAACCTAAGCCAAAGGCAGAGTAGTAAAATTAAACATCTGGACAAAACCAAACTGAAACTGAAAACCTGCAGCACTTTCACACTACATAGCAATCACAAAAACATAATATATCTTAATATTAACTACAACTAAGTCTAGTTAAACTTTGATTAAACAAACTGATAATGATGGAACTGAGCAAAAACATTACATTTTAGGATAAAGTTAACAGAAAAAAAGTACATTAAAAAAAATCAGCTTCATGTTTATGCACCTCATCAACAAAAACGTGTGAGAACTCTGTGAGGCATTTAGATTGAACCAGTTTCTGCAGCAGCACCCCTGTAGTCATGTAAATGAGCTGGGTGTGTTCAGTAGCCATCTTCTCCAGTCCAACCTGAAACACAAACATGTAAAGGTTTATTCATAAATCTAGACAGACACTCACATGCTTTGGCCCCGACATATTCTCTCTGTGTAGCACTCTTGCCGGGGACTCACTGTCATTAAACTGTCCAAACAGTAGTTACCTAGTCCATTGGTTCTCAATTTTTCGATTTGCGACCCACCAAAACAATCAGCTGGTGAACACAAAAATTAAACACACCTCACAGTTTCAAAAAATTAAGCACATATAGTTCAGCAGCTGCATAACTTGAACAGAATATCTTTTACTAACACTAACTTTTTAACATTGCTCCCACTGTCATCATCTGACATCATCCTTAACTCCAGAGGTCTGAACTGAGCGGAGGAGACAACAGTTATTATTAGACGGGATGTTTCAGGGCTCTGAACAACACAGTCAGACCTCCTGGCAACAACACACAGACGAGTTTCCTAACTGTGAAAACACTGTTTGGTTTTGTGATAACAGATTATACAAAAGTAACATAGTTCATTTTTAACAGAACAAAACAAGGTGCCCTGTTGACTTATTACTTTGGTTGCTGGGATGGTACCTTCTCATGTGATATTTTGCAAATTGTCTTACTATTCAAACCACATCTATATGTTTAATGTTGTGAAATCTTCTTTGCTTTCAAAAAACTCACCATCTTTGGAGAAATATGCAAGTTCACTTTCAGCACAGAATCATGAAGTTAGTGTAGGCAGATAGGCCAAAGACGTTGCATTTCTGTAAATATGCTACTTGAAAAATTCATAATGTCACACTGCGTCCTTTTGATTTAATTAGGATAAAGAGCATTTTTGTCCTTGACTGAGTAAAATATGAGTTTGTTTCAACAATATATAATAAGATGCTGTCCCTCGTATGTGTGTGCAATATTTTTTAACCAGTCCTCAGTCAGTACAGTGTCACACAGGTAAAATTTGGTTGAAGTTCTGAACATAGATACCATAACATAACATAGATGCATGTGACGCTCACATATGTATCAATCAGATTCCATCTAAATGCAGGACTGACCTGATATCCCACCAGACTACCCAAGGTGCACTTCCGCTGTGTAGCAACCCATCGGGCAATACTGGTGGCCCCAATTTTGCGAGGTTGGGTGACAACAATGTTGCACAAGGCATTTTTCTCATTGTAGTGGTCCAGAATAAACTGTGGTATCTGGGTGGTCTTCCCGCTGCCTGTGGGTCCGCGAATGATCACTACAGAGTTGTTTTCTATAAGTGAAATCAACTGAAAAGAGTGCGCGTGCACACAAACGAAACACAATCAGTCACAGGCACAGTTACAACCCCATTGTACCATTTGCATCAAATCACTAAAATAAAAAATGAAAATATATGAAATAATATAGCAGATGGAGGAGCTAAGCAGAGTTCAACCTATGAGAAATTTTTGGAGCTGAGTAAAAAAGTTTCAATATCTGATATTGACAAATTATTCACAGTAATCCCTCGAATAAGGTTCAAGTATTTGTAACAAAGATATGCAGCAGAGGCAGAATATTTTACATATTAACAATGAACTTTTACTAACTTAAATGACAGCAATGAAACAGCAACCTTCAATGGAAATTTGATATAAATCACTCCATCTGTTTCTGCAATGTGTTCTTTTAAGGCAGATTTTTTCCGAAATTGGCTGATACTGATAACATATAAGCTGATACTAATTTATCTGTGATAGGCAAATATCGGCCAAACTAATTTATCGGACAGGCTCTAGTGCTAAGCTCCTAAAATATACAATATGTAAGTCAACAGAAAATTGAAAGTTAGTTCTTGTTGTGCAACATAAAACGCCACCAAGTTCTTCTGAAGCAAACAGTAAAAGCTTGAGTACACCAATGTCCTGTGGACATAAGGGTAATTTTCACCTCCTAACATGACCAAAAGAGAAAACACTCTGGGAAAATGAAAGTTAACTTTCAGAACATCTGGATGCTTGGTGGGATGTATGGGGTGTATGGATGGTAGATTGTACCTCCTGTCTATTTTTGGTGATGGGCAGGTTCGGGTACTTATAGCTTGCCAGTGGAAGAGGAGCAGTACCTAAGGATACAAAATCACAAGCAGAAGATTATAAATATGTAAGTGAGTAAGGTGGGTAAAGTTAGCCCAAACTAACACACTCACCCCCTGCAGGTTCTTGATTTTGGAGTTGTATTCCATCAGATTTCCCATTGTTCAGGCTGTCTTCATTAGCAATCTTTGATGGGCTGAAAATAGTAAAAAAAAAAATATTTGAAAAAATTTTTAAAAAACCCAATGATAAGCATCATCTAAACTTCACATTCGTCTACATTAACCTAATGTGGAAATAGGTGGAATTTGGGCCATATAATTACTGATCATTCAACACAAAATAAGCCACAATGAGTAACAATTAAACAGAACCAAACAATAAAAAAATCCCTCATCACAACACAGATCCATTACAACTGGTTTTAAGAACATACAGCAATCTATTCATTATTGTAGTCGTGTTAAAGACAACATCCCTTCAAAAACTGTACATCGTGTAACAGTTGTTTAGTTTGCAATCAACTTCCTTTCAGATTCAGGACAAATTCAAGTTCTGTGAAGTAGCTGGTGAGTAATGCTGTTGCTGTGTCAACTAATCACTGCAGGATTAAATTGCACACCAAAATCTAGGAATATGACAATTTTCAGAAAGTGTTTTCTTTTTATTACAAAAAAAAAAGAGGCAAATTTTCTAAGTTATAAGTTAAGTTTCTAGTTGGAAAACATTGGGGTAATCAAACTTCAAAAGCTAAGTTCATGGTGGGTGAACATACCAACAAAATGGCTCTACACTATTTAAAACTTTGCCATGAGCCCCTGTCTTCTCTCATCTTTCCCTCTGGTCAATTCCACCAGGCCCACAGCACTGTGACCAGGTGGACATTCCCAGTTGTCTCTGCCTTTTACCTTTTTGGGGACGATTTTACTGCAACAGCAGCACTGACAGTACTAAGAGAAGCAAAGATAAACCCCCACAGCTTGTGCACACACATGCACTCCCTCTCTTTCTTTCTCTCCAATGCACACATTTCATGCAAGCAACAAGCAGCTGACCTTACAACAAAGCTGCACACTGCACAGAGGAGAGTGGAGTGAATGGAGAGGAGAGGTGACAGCTCTTAGTCAGTTAGCAGTGTCTGACTAACTCTTCCAGAAAAAGTCTGCCATGACAGGAGCAGTGGGAAGGATGATAAAGACAAGACAATAACTACAACACAAAGACGACAAGCTTTCAAACAACAGGACATTGGAGGATTGCTGAAAGCACAGCAGTGATGAGCGCCCTTTATTGCCATTTGTCAAGAAGGGATTTGAACAGCAAGTGGAGGTTTACAATGACTGACCCATGGAGACAAGGAGCTGGAGGCTGTGCTCACTGAAAAGCTTCCCCAATTTCTGATTATCTCAGAAAAGCATCAGTTTCGATTTGTAAGTACAACATTTGAACTCATTTTTTTTTTTCAATTTTCAGCCCGATGTTTTTGTGATCATTCCTTCAAACACTCACTCGAAGACTGACAGGTGTTTCAGTACAGCACTTGTGTAGAAATCATAAATCAAGAAAGGTTTGTTTTGTATCATAATATGTAAAAGCAGAGTTCAGGTTCAGCAAGGCTGACCTCTGACTCATCAGGCTGCATAATTTATTTCCAGATGGAATCCGTTTTAAATCCATCAGTTTTGACAACACATACACCTCAGCCATCGTCCTTCATTGAGTAAATTAAACTGAAGTCAATCAGAGCACAGTGCGTACATGTATTGAGCAAATGAGAAACATTTTCTAACTCAGAATTGAGTTGCAATTTTTTATTTCTCATTATGAATTTTGAACC